>ONZH01020168.1:0-42501 GCA_900303285.1 Rhinella marina
CATGGGGGTGTCTTCACTCTGTAATCCCACCATTGTGAAATGATAAGCCCGCAAACGGAAGGGTGGCTTCATTCTGTAATCCCTTCCAAGCACCAAAGCCTGATAATGCTTTACTCTTTTTCACCTTGATGTCTATCAGTAGCTGCAAGTTATTTTTTTCCTGGAGGCGGTGCTCAAGGCCTCAGGACATAGTGAACTAGGAGGAGGAATCTACCTGTCTTGCCAGAGTTCCAGTGAGAGACTATTCTCTCCTGACACATATAAGACACATCTATAGCAGCGAGGATAACCCTAAAGGAATAAGAGAAAATTGCTTGTGGCTCTGACACCTGGCTACCATGAACCGTTAGTGTGAAACGCCCTCAGAGGCAGCATATACACTCACCGGCCACTTTATTAGGTACACCATGCTAGTAACGGGTTGGACCCCCTTTTGCCTTCAGAACTGCCTCAATTCTTCGTGGCATAGATTCAACAAGGTGCTGGAAGCATTCCTCAGAGATTTTGGTCCATATTGACATGATGGCATCACACAGTTGCCGCAGATTTGTCGGCTGCACATCCATGATGCGAATCTCCCGTTCCACCACATCCCAAAGATACTCTATTGGATTGAGATCTGGTGACTGTGGAGGCCATTTGAGTACAGTGAACTCATTGTCATGTTCAAGAAACCAGTCTGAGATGATTCCAGCTTTATGACATGGCGCATTATCCCTGCTGAAAGTAGCCATCAGATGTTGGGTACATTGTGGTCATAAAGGGATGGACATGGTCAGCAACAATACTCAGGTAGGCTGTGGCGTTGCAACGATGCTCAATTGGTACCAAGGGGCCCAAAGAGTGCCAAGAAAATATTCCCCACACCATGACACCACCACCACCAGCTTGAACCGTTGATACAAGGCAGGATGGATCCATGCTTTCATGTTGTTGACGCCAAATTCTGACCCTACCATCCGAATGTCGCAGCAGAAATCGAGACTCAGACCAGGCAACGTTTTTCCAATCTTCTACTGTCCAATTTCGATGAGCTTGTGCAAATTGTAGCCTCAGTTTCCTGTTCTTAGCTGAAAGGAGTGGCACCAGGCCACGTTCAAAGGCACTCAAATCACCTTTCTTCCCCATACTGATGCTCGGTTTGAACTGCAGGAGATTGTCTTGACCATGTCTACATGCCTAAATGCACTGAGTTGCCGCCATGTGATTGGCTGATTAGAAATTAAGTGTTAACGAGCAGTTGGACAGGTGTACCTAATAAAGTGGCCGGTGAGTGTATATCTGAGTTAGAGACAAGTAAGGTGCTAACTATCTGGCTAAGTGCATGACCATACATTAAAGTGCATTGGAGGACACATTGTGGCACCTGCAAAGAAACACACACAATGGGCAATATTCTTGATCGTTGCTGAAAGGTAAAACATTAGTGCAAACATTTAAGTGCAAATATATTAAAGGCATAATATAGGATATCTGTGGTTACATTCAAGTCCATCTTTTCTTCTTCTTTGGCTTGAGACTGGAACAAAGTCCCAAATTCAATTGAAATTTGTAATCCACATGGGTAATAAAATAGGTTAAAAATAGCTGAAAAGGTTTCTTGACAAACCCTTTTAAAAGTGATTTCCCAACAACCTGAAAAGGGGGGAAAAAGGATGTGGTGCACAAACATGGCGCAACTTGGATTATTGCAGATGGGGGGAGTCCAGCCACACGTGTCCATCATGGTAGAGACTTAAAACACGGGCAATACAACAAATTAAAACACAGCCAACAGGTTCTCACCAGTCAGGGCTCAGTCCACAGGGTGGCTCCCATTAGTCCTGCAGTTCTTTGACAGCACTTGAGTGTGGGCTCCCCTTAGTGGAAAGCCGGCACATCCTCCTCGTCGCTGCTGGAGCTGAACGACATAAGAGGGCCGCTCCTGCCTCTGATAGGCCTCACGGTAGGCAGCGGCCATTCCCCAGCATCCTCTTAAAGATAGATGTGGCACTGGTCGGGGCAGGGTCCCAGTGGTCACACTGGTGACTGTGGTAGGCATTTTGGAACGGACCCTGTAAGGCCCGGTTGCTCCTGCCGGGCCCACTGGCGACCGAACCTCGGGTAGTAGAGGCTCGGCCAGAGGCCTACCCCGGGCAACAGATTGGGCTGCTGGTGCCTCCTGCATCAGGTGGTAGGTGGCCAGGGGGTTGAAAATAAATTTGCTGCCTGTAATCTGACCCACCTGGAACGCTGGCGGTGGAGGAAGCTCGGGAATGAGTAGCTCCGGCTCGCCGAGAAGAGGTCTTGCTCCTGGCTGACTGTCTCCCGCTTCATCCTCTCGTGGACGGTGAATAAGGGTGGCGGTCGCGTAGTGATCTTCCCATTCCTCTTGAGGTGCCTCCGGCCTCGGTGGTCTGGTGATGACCTTCACCCCGGTGGCAAAGGGGCCTTGTAGGCTCTTCATAGGCGTGAATTCTATGAAGTCGCCCGCATGGAGGTTGTGTCGTGCTGGAGGGAGGTACGGCCTCTTCACGGAGCGACGATTAACGTAGAGCTCCTCAGCGGACTCCTCGTCTGTGATGAACCCCACGCCGCGGTCCACGCTAAACCAAAGCACAGTCCCGGTGCGCCTTTTTGAGAGTCGGGTTACCACGTCGAGGATGTTCCAGCACCTCGACCACCCACTCTTCTACAACCCTTTTATAGTCCCACAGGGTAGTAACATTTTTAGTTACCGCAGCAGGAACGATGGGGTTCTGTCGGAGGTCGTTATGTCGGGGCTTAGGCGAGGTGGGGACTCCGGCCACTCGGTTGTGGACTTCCTCCGCAGGCCCGGCCGTCTCGACTCGGACTTTGGCCCGGACGTATAGTGGCTTCCTGAGTGCACCGCTGGTTGCGTCCATCTTCGGGACCACGTGTGCGGCCTCGCTTGCAGGATCTCCAGCTGCTATCACCGGTAGATGAGGCACTTCGGGGTTCGGCACCAGCTGTGCCTTGCGTATAACTTGGTCCAGGCAAACCTCCGCTGGTCTAGGTGTGGGCTCATATGTTCGTGACGCTAATGCGTACATATTCAGTTAAGTAGCGTACCTTTGACAACGCTACACTGTATGTTCGCTACTTGAGTAGGAATGTTCGCAGATGCAGTGTATGAGTACGCTAATGAGTACATATTCAGTTAAGTAGCGTACCTTTGACAACGCTACACTGTATGTTCGTTACTTGAGTAGGAATGTTCGCAGAGGCAGTGTATGTGTATGCTAATGCGTACATATTCAGTTAAGTAGCGTACAATTGACAACGCTACACTGTATGTTCGTTACTTGAGTAGGAATGTTCGCAGACGCAGTGTATGAGTACGCTAATGCGTACATATTCAGTTAAGTAGCGCACCTTTGACAACGTTACACTGTATGTTTGTTATTTGTGCGGGAATGTTCGCATTAGCGTACGCATTAGTGTAAATTCTCAAATATGCGTATATTTTGCGTCGCCTTTGTTGAAGTCACTTGGATTTTTTCCACTTTTTTCATTGTAATAGCAACTGCAAGTAAACAAAACTATACCCTATCTGACTCCCATTATTGTAGAAGCAATTATTCAGCCATTATAGCTAGGTTCGTTTAAGGTTCGGTTCGTACGAATCCGAAATTCAAGAAAGTTCGCCGAAGCGAACCAAACTTTTCAAAAGTTCGCTCATCCCTAGGTATTAGCCCAGACGAGCTTTCGGGTGTTCGTCTACTGGCAGATATGATGGAGGAGAGTGAAAGGGGAATTGGTGAAGGTCCATTCACCACGCTGAAACTCCCTTCACAAAGTAACCTTCCTATGGGGGATGGAACTCCAAAGTACATATTTTTTAACGTGGTTGAGGATCAGTTACACACATTAGCGGACCACAGAGTTGGGTCATCGAACTTGTCCAGGGCAGAAATTGATGCAATGTTGTCCTTAGAATGAGATTCTTCCATTGCTATTAAACCATCTGACAAGGGGGGGGCAACATTGTGGTCATAGGGCAAGCACAATATGTAGATATGTGCAGCCGCAGTTTGGATGACCAAGCGTGTTATCGGATCCTTGACCAGAATCCCACCGGTTTATTCCGTAGCAAGTTAAAACGGATTATGAGTGTGGCATTGGATAACAAACTGATCAGCCAAGATGAATTCTCCTTTTTGCTCCCTTCACATCCTCAGATGCCCTGTTTTTATAGTCTGCCTAAGGTCCATAAAGGCCTGCATCCCATCAAAGGCAGACCAATTGTGTCAGGTATGGCAGCCTTACCCACAACATCAGCATTTATGTGGACACTGTGTTGAGACTGTTTGTCCAGGTTCTCCCTTCGTACACAAGGGACACGATGGATATCATTAAGAAACTTGATGGCCTTTATGCTAATGAACATACATTACTTGCCAGTTTAGATGTTAAGGCGCTTTACAGCTCCATACCCCATGACAAGGAGTGTGGAGCTGTAGCCTCTTTTTTAAAACAACAGGGCATTCATATGAGACCACACAATGCATTTGTCTGTGAATTGTTACAGTTTATTCTGAAACATAATATCTTTCTCTTTGATTGTTGCGTTTACCACCAGCTCGGGGGGGGGGGGGGGGGTGGCGATTGGTAGCCCTTGTGCGCCCACGTATGCCAACCTCTACCTGGGCTGCTGGGAACGCGACGTGGTCTTTGCTGATGATGCCCATAAGGTAGGTGGTTGAATTGCATCCACCTATAGGCATGTTATATCAATGATTTCCTCATCTCGTGGTCCGGCAGCACGGAGGACTTTAATGCCTTTGTCACCTTCCTTAATTCCAATGAGTTGGGGCTGTTTTTCACAGCAGAGATTCACCCTTCCATTATCACCTTCCTTGATCTCACCATCTTCAAGGATCATGATGGTTTTCGCAAAGAAACAGCAGTGAACAGCCTATTACAATTGAATAGCTGCCACTAGTGTTGAGCGAGCATGCTCGGCCGAACTCGCTGTTCGGCCGAGCATGCCTACGCTCGGGTCCGCTCGGTGTTCGGCCGAACACCGAGTGTACTCGAGCGCATTGCTGGAGTCTCTTCCCCGCACTGTAATGTTGATTTCTACGCTATGCGTACGAATTTGTATGCCAATGCGTACGGATTTGTACGCTAATGCGTACGAATTTGTACGCTAATGCGTACAAATTCAGTTAATTAGCATACTTTTACGAGTGAAAGGAGTAAAAGAGGAGAAGTCGCGATTCTAACCTTTTTCTATTAACCAGACACCCTCCCCTCTTCCGAGCGGGGGGTGTCTGGTTTAGTCCCATTCACTAACATTATGCTCGGGTGCTCGGCCGAGCACTCGAGCAACCCCTAGTGCTGGGCCAGAGGTGCTCGCTCAACACTAGCTGCTACCCTATTGCCCTCAAACGCAGAATTCCCAAGGGGATATATATTAGGTTGCGGAGGAATTGCTCCAAACTCTCGGATTTCCGTGGTGCAGCGGCTGATCTTGAAAGGAGATTCCGAGACGGGGGTACCCCCAGCAAGTGTTGTCAGAAGCATATCATCATTCTGTAGCCATTAACTGTGACAACCTCTTGGATCCCAAAAGTCCATGCGCAGAGTGATGACACTATACGTATCATATAGTTCCGGGAGCTTTTGTCACGTTATTGGGGCATACTCCACACTGACCGAGATGTTGGACATCTGGTGGGTGATCGTCCCCTCATTACCTATCGGAGGGGTCGTAATCTAAAAGTTAGATTGGTACACAGTTTTTACAAGTCACCGACGGCCTCTTCAGCCAACTGGCTTAGACATGGCATCACTGGTGCGTTTCGGTGTAAGGGATGTGTTGCATGTACCTCAATTTTGGGTGGCAACACATTTACCAGCACTACAACACACGAAACCTATCAGATTATATCTTTCATCAACTGCAGGACAACAGGCTTGGTGTATCTCATCACTTGTGCTTGTGGTGAACAATATATCAGCAAGACCCTCAGGGAGTTTCGGCGGTGTATTGGCGACCACCTAAGTGACATTAGAAAGGGCTCTGACACCTTCGTGGCACGACATGTGATCTCTTGCCACCTTAATCAATCTAATACCATTAAATGTCAAGGTATTGAAGTAGCGCACAAGTCACCAAGAGGCGGCAACTTTAATAAGAAGTTGCTTCAGAAGGAGGCTCAGTGGACATTCAGACTTCGGACGATGTGTCCAGAACACATTTCCTTCCTATGCTTTTTGTAACCCTCACCTGCAGTTTTATCTAGGTCCCCTTGTGATTTCCTTTATTTGGTACCTAGGTATACACTTTTGACACTGGGGTAATATGTGGGGCCATATGCAATCTGGCTTCTATATTACATTATCATATCCAAGTCATGGTAGCCTAGTCAATATCTGTTAGATACTGATAGAGATGAGCGAATCATTCAAAAAATTATTAGCCGAACATTGGCCGAACTTTTCCTAAGATTCGTATATTCGACGAATAGATCCGTTGTATTTGCGTACAAAATATACGTTATTATGTGCTATTAGCGAACATTCACGCACTAATAACGAACGTACAGTTAAAAAATGTATGCCACTTCTTAGAAGACGTACGCATGAGTGTACAAATGACTTACGAATCCTCAGCGTACTATTGTCTACATGATTACGTAATACGCAGGCACGTACAATGAGAGGCCGCGGCGTGCACTCCTCAGAGGCAGAGCGAATATTCGAAAATGGCATCCAGGCGGTCCTCATCATTTAGCTCTGCTGCACAGCTGAAATACATAGTCCGGCTGATGGACCGCCAGAATTACGATTTACGATGGCACACACCGCCACTCGAACCAGCAAAAAAAGGAAGTGATCCAGCAGGTCATCCGAGGCTTGCGCCATCGTTTTGACACCTTGCGGACCCCGGGCCACATCCAGTGTAAATGGTCAGATCTGAAATCGCCCTCAGAGGCAGTATGTATATTTGAGGTAGAACAAGTAAGGTGCTGTCTATCCGGCTATGGGCATAGTACAATCATCCACAATACTATAAAGTGAATATGAGGACCCATTGCGGTACCTGTAAAGAAATACACACAATGGGCAACATACTTGAAAACGTTGCTGACAGGTAAAAACATTAGTGCAAACAATCCAGTGCAAACAATATAGTGCAAATACATTATATGTATAATATAAACATTTTAAATATCACCTACCTAGTATGCTCACGGACACGTTTAAGTCTCTTTTCTTCTGACGCTTGTCATAGAACTGAAGCAGAGTCCCAAACTCAGTTGCAATTTGTAATCCACATAGGTAAAATTGTAATCCAAATGGGTAAAAAAAATAGCAGCAAAGGATCCTTAAAAAACCCTCTTTCAAGGGGCTCCCCAATAACCTGAAAAGGGGGAAAAAGGGATGAGGTGCACGTCTGCGCAACTTGGTTAAAACTTTTTTTTTTTGTTGATGGGGGGAGTCCTGACAATCCATGGCCATCTGGGTGAGGACAAACGCAGGGCAACAAAAATAAAAACACACGCCAACTAGTGCTCACCCTTCAGGTTAAGTCCACGTTGTGGCTCCCATAACAGCTGCAGGATCCTTACTTACTTAAGGGCCAGCAGGTCCTCTTCACTGCTGCTGGAGCTAAAAGACATGAGAGGGGGCGCTCCTGCCTCATGAAAGCGACACTGGCTGCGGCAGCAGACCCCCACCGACCTCTCAGGGATGGTCTTGGTAGTGACCAGGCGGTCACACTGGCAAGGGCCGTGGCAACTTGGGCCTTGCCCATTACCTTGTAGGGCCCAGATCCTCCCACCGGTATACAAGGTGACAGAATCTCCGGCTGTAAGGGCTCTGGTAACGGTCTTCCGCGAGCGGCGGACTGTGCGGCCTGCACCTGCCATGGTAGTTGGTATTGTACCACCGATGGCTGGTACACAAAACTGTTGGTGGTCATCTGTCCCACATGAAGGATCGGCGGCAGTGGCAAATCAGGTATCAGGGGTTCCAGCTGAGCTTGGGAATGAGATTTCTCCTCAGATCGCAGAGTCCCATGGAAACACCATGCCTCTTCTGCGGCCTGGGCCTCCTCAGTCCAGTCTTCTGGGGGCGCTGCAGGAGTAGCTGGTCGCTTAAGGAGTTTCACCCCAGTAGCAAATGGGCCTTAGAGGCTCTTCATGGGGGTATACTCCACGTAATCCCCTGCGTGGAGATTGTGGCGGACGGGCGGAAGATACGGCCGCTTTACAGAACGGCGGTTCACATATAACTCTTCCGCCGTCTCCTCATCACCGATAAAACCTACTCCCCGTTCCACATTGAACCAAATAACGGTACCCCTTCGGCGCTCCAGCTTAGGGTCACCGGACCGTGGGTGCTCCAACACCTGAACAACCAACTCCTCTACCAGCTTTTTGTATTCCCAGAGGGTTAGGGCGTTCCAGGTGACAGCTTCAGGGACCATAGAATTTTGACGAAGGGAGTAGTCCTTCCGCGGCGGAGCGGGAACTCCTTCCGCCTCCGCTGTGTCAGCCAGCGGAGTGAACACCTCAGCGGGCACCTCAACCGACTTCTTAGGCTGCCGGACATATTGAGAGACGTAGATCTCCTCTGGTTCCTTCTCCTCATAGGGGTCGGTGCCCCACACCATGCCTCCCCAGTCAGGACCTCGCTGTGTCGCCATCTTAATTTCCTGAGTTGCCTCGTCTTCCTCGCACGCTGGAGAAGGGGCGGAGCTACCAGGGAGGAGTCTGCATCGCAAATAAATTGAATTCGTACGCAACAGCGTGTAGAGTAACTTATACGTAGCAATAGCATATAATTGATAAGACAAACTACGTAGCGAATGCGTACAAAGCCGAAGCGAATCACCTAATATTCGGATTCGCTTCAAAGCTAAAAAATCCCAAGATTCGATACGAATCAACGAATCGACAAATCGATTCGCTCATCTCTAGATACTGATTATGTTGTTTGCCGTGCCATGGTCCCTAATGATGGCCTTGTTGGGTGCCATGTACCAACTGAGGGAGGGCCTATTTTACATGGCATTTTGACCATCTTCTTACTTATGTCTATGGCTCCTCTTTCAATTTGGTCCCATAGGGGGGACACACCATTTTTTATCCGTTTCACCATAATTGATGTGATTTAGCAATTCATTTCTGAGGGGTGGTGTCTCCTTTGGGACAGTATTTATGTTTTGGTATTCTTTCTCAATGGTATCCCATATTGTCATCGTTTCATTATTGATGATTCTGGGGGACCCCCTACTCTAGATTGTACCTGTATCAGTGTCATTGAACTGTTTCTACCAGTGACTGAAATTGCCGTCTCTTTTGCTATTATTGTGACTGATTATGTCTGTTGCTTACTCTTACATTGTTTCACATTTGAGTTATTAACTGTATTTTGTGGGGTCCGGGCTGATTTTGCATTTTCCTGTCATTGTCATACTGATCCCACTTACCACTTCATCCTCAATATTGGCATTTTATTCATGTCATATGGCGATTGTGGCTTTTTTACAAGCAACTGATGATACTACAGCCTCTAAATGTTATTTTTGCCTTTTATATGATTGCTTTGCCCCCCATTCCTCCATTTTTACACCGCTGTATTCCCTGCTATACTGTAGCTGCGCGGTCCTCCTGATACCTGGCTGGCCACTGGGGGCAGGGTTATTATCTTTGGGCCGTGCCTCCTCGTGCCCCATTGGCTGTCCCGTCAGATCTGTGCCGCCCGGTGGAGGAGGAGTTTCTTGCATTTAGGTGGCTGGAAGCGGCGGCTGATGCCGACGCTTCACCATCAGAAGCATTGTATGTTTGTCCTTGTTCTCTTTATACCAGGCTTCTGATGAGGCCGATAAATAGGCAAAACGCATACAGCACTTAGGGCTAGGGCTAAGCGAATCATTCAAAATTTGCTTCGCCGAATATTCGCAAAATTTCTGACACGATTCGTATTTAAACAATCTTATTCCTCGAATCTACGTGAAAAAAAATACACATTCCTGCCCAAATTACGTACGTATAGTCAGCGTAGTTAAAATATGCAATACCTAAGCATTAGCGTAAAAAAGTGCGTACGAATAGCATACTATTGACGCGTGATTGCTCCATACGCACGAGGCTAGGCCGCGGCAGGCAATCTTTAGAGGCAGTCCATATGAACTAGAAAAATAAGGTGCTCACTGCTGCTAGCTATCAATAAGTGAAAAATTTACTAAAAACACCGTACAATAAGTGCATAATAGGACACATTGCAGTACCAGAAAAAGAATACACACAATGAGCTAAAGTGCTGAACCATTAAAAACAGTGTAGCTAAAATACAGCAAAGTAATAAGTATGCAAACATTTTAGTGCAATCAATTTCACATTTGCAAGCATAAAAGGCTCAGATATACATTTGAGTCTCTCCTTATGGATCCTAGTTGGCATGATAAAACACTGTCTGTCTGGAACACATATACCACGTGAGGTAAAATTGTAATCCAAACAGGTAATGTGTAATCCACATGGATAATAGAGAATAGCAGCAAATAGAGAACCCTTTTAGAAAAGGGGGCTCCTAAATAACCTGAGAAGGGGGTAAAAAGGAAAATAGGTGCACTTCGGCGCAACAGGGAAATTTCTGCAGAATGGGTAGGGGAGTCCTGAAAGCCATGCCCATCTGCACTCCTGCAGGCAGCGCAAGCCTTCTGGACCTGGTGGTTCATCCGGCCACACTTCTGGTTCCGTTGTAGGCACCAGAGGCTTTGAAAGGAGGGTAACCCCGGTCGCAAATGGGCCTTTCAGGGACGCCATGGGGGTGTACTCCACCTGATCCCCCACGTACAGACTATGCCGATGTTGTGGCAGGTACGGACGTTTCACTGACCTGCGGCCCACAAAATACTCCTTTCCATCCTCATCATCCTGCAGAAGCCAGACCCTCTCCCAACGGAAAACCAAATCACAGTTCCCTTTCTCCGTTCCAATGAAGGATCTCCCGGCCTAGGGTGGTCGAGTACCTGTATGACCCAGTCCTCCACTGTGGTGTTATAGTCCCAGAGGGTCTGTGCATGCGCCGTCAAAGATGGTGGAACAATTGGGTTCTGGTGTAGGGAAGGGGTGGATCTCCTCCCGGGCAGCGAAGTGGACACTACAGCCACCTCCGCCACAGGAGCCAAAGCAGACGTTCCACCCGCAGGAGCCAAAGCAGACGTTCCAGCCGCAGGAGCCAAAGCAGAAGTTCCAGCCGCAGGAGCCAAAGCAGACGCTCCCGCCACACAAGCCAAAGCAGACGCTCTAGCCGCCTCACCAGTCGCAGCAACAGCAACCTCAGCAGGTGGTAAGGAACACACAGGCACTGAAGCTGGGTTTCTCTGGCAGACTTGTGACACCCTGATGTCTTGAGCGGGTGGTGGTTCATGTAAGTCATCTCCAAAATACATCTCGTTCCAATTTGGACGCAGCTGTTTTTTTAGCCATGATGCTTGCCACTTGCTCTGAGGTCAGTGCTGGTCTAAACTGGTTCAGACTTCAGAGGAGGGTGGAGCGCTGAGGGAGGAGTCTTCACCCCCTATACGTGCAAAACACTTAAATCCCGGTGGGCCGGCCTGTTTTTTTCCAGTTCGGAGGGGGGCGTATCTTCACTTTCCAGAGGAGGGGAGTGTATTGTCATTGTCCCGCCTCACGCAGAATGCGTACGTTTCTTACATTTCATACGTATCGTACGTACTGTTAGCGTGTAAAATTTTGCGAAAATTTACGAATAATACGAAGCAAATCCAAAGAAATTCGGATTCGCTTCGCAGTTGAAAATTTCCAAGATTCGATACGCATCTACAAATCGGCAAATAGATTCGCTCATCTCTAGTTAGGGCATGACTTTTGACAACACATATTAGCGCTTTTTTCCTGGCTCCTTACCCCTATTACATTTTTATAGGAAGTTTGGATGTGATCTAGGGATTTTTGGTGGACGCTACAGCTGCATTAAAATTTCCGTGGGGTATTGGGTCAGCACTTGTCTGCAATTCACAGGGCTATTGGTTGGCGGGTTTTCAATCTCTGCCACTGCCCCTTTTTGCATGCTCACTTTTTTTATCATATTTAGGTGAGCATTGGTGTGACAAGTTGTTTGCCACATGTGTGGCTGGTTGATATCGCCACTGATTCACAATAGAGAGGTTTAGTGTGGACTGATAGGCATTATATATTGTTCTAACGTCTCTCTATATGTTACTATCCACACAGGTTCCCCGTCTTCAATGGCGTAATCTGCCTAAGACACCCTGGTACAAGGGTATCTAGTTTCCCTTCTATTTTTAATATTATATCTCAATAAAATTATTTTTGTTTTGTGTTTTAACGTCTTATTAGGCAGTATTTCACATAATTGATTTAAGAAGTATATCTTCATAATTCCTGTCAGTGATTTACCTTGTTCTTTATTGGTGTTAATATATTTATGGCCCATTTTAAACCAGTTATGGAAATATCTACTCCAATCATAGACGCCAACCTTTATGTGTATGTATCAGCTTGTACACTAACACATTTGCATTTGTATAGATCTGCCAGAGAGTTTCTTAGTATTTTATTTCTACATACAACTTCATCAAAGTATTTCTATTTTTTTAAATTTCTTTCTGTGTTTGCATAGAGGGGGACATTTAGCCAAAGGTTTACTTCACTATTGGTAATTAATAAGTCCCAAATTATGGCACATGCCATATTTACACCATCAATTGCAACTTTATTAGCTTCCCGACACTTTTCTAAAGTGGCAAGAAAAGAGGCCATGGATTAGTGGGAGAGGAGGAACTATCGTGGCATTTGCCTTTTTAATAAATTCAATGCATCTTACTCTAGCATGGTGGGATCAATACTGGTGTATAGGCCCGCCAGTCTTGATAAATCTCCCGCCTAGTCTTCCTAGCTATGGGAATAAACCTTTATTTACATAGTTCTTGATGCACGCCGGTAATTCTAAGGTACTTCACATGTTTTTAGCTTTGTTATTGGAGACAATGAATGGTCTATGTATGTCAAAGTTTGCATTTTTTAGTACCTTTGTTCTTCTCCTAGGTACACATTCTATTTCCCAGAACAGGGTTACAGTTTGTTGTTGATGACTTCTGGTAAGTGGTATGAAAAACTGTTTACCCTACACTGACAGGTGAATCATCATAACATGAATGTGCATATCTATCAGACAGGAGGATAAATCTGGTGGTACAGGAAAGTAGGGCTGGGCGATTAATCAAATTAATTTGATTAATTCGCCCATTGCAAGCTTCACGATTTCATTTTTTAGGAAAATCGTGAATTCGATTTTCCTAAAAAATGGCAACTGACATATAAAATAAAAAAAACCTCTCACCTGTCCTGCATCGCGGCTCCTCTCCGGCGCTCCTCTTCTTTTCTGGGTCTGCGCCGCACTGTCCTGACCGCGTACAGCGTCAGGACGTAGTGCGCGCACTCTGACCTGACGCTGCACGCAGTCAGGTGACAGTGCAGCGCCGGGAGAAGAAGAAGGGCGCCGGACGTGGAGAGGAGCCGCAGCGGAGGACAGGTGAGAGATATTTTTTTTTTTATTATTATGATGGTGGCAGAGTGGGCTGATCGGAGGTCTGAAGGGGGCACTTGGGCTAATCTGAGGTCTGATGGGGCACAGTGGGCTAATCTGAGGTGTGATGGGGCACAGTGGGGTCTGATGGGGCACAATGGGCTGATGTGGGGTCTGATGGGGCACAATGGGCTGATGTTGGGTTTGATGGGGCACAATGGGCTGATGTGGGGTCTGATGGGGCACAGTGGGCTGATCTGAGGTCTGATGAGGGCACAGTGGGCTGATCTGAGGTCTGATGAGGGCACAGTGGGCTGATCTGAGGTCTGATGGGGGCACAGTGGGCTGATCTGAGGTCTGATGGGGGCACAGTGGGCTGATCTGAGGTCTGATGGGGGCACAGTGGGCTGATCTGAGGTCTGATGAGGGCACAGTGGGCTGATCTGAGGTCTGATGGGGGCACAGTGGGCTGATCTGAGGTCTGATGAGGGCACAGTGGGCTGATCTGAGGTCTGATGAGGGCACAGTGGGCTGATCTGAGGTCTGATGGGGGCACAGTGGGCTGATCTGAGGTCTGATGGGGGCACAGTGGGCTGATCTGAGGTCTGATGGGGGCACAGTGGGCTGATCTGAGGTCTGATGGGGGCACAGTGGGCTGATCTGAGGTCTGATGGGGGCACAGTGGGCTGATCTGAGGTCTGATGGGGGCACAGTGAGCTGATGTGAGGTCTGATGGGACCACAGTAGGCTTTTTTTATTTATTTTTTTATATTTTTACTAACATAAGAAAATCGAGATTTAAATCGTGATCGAGATTTTTTTTTTTTTTGCCATATCGCCCAGCTCTACAAGAAAGTAAAATCTCTTTCAAGAGACAACAAAGCAACCACTCCACAAAATTCTGTGTTAAGATAATATTACTCATAATGGGGGGTGCTAATCTGTAGAAGAAAAGACAAGGATCGCACATCCACATGCCATGTATTGAATTTTGGCTTCTCAGCATAATTAACCCCTTCAACCCCAGGCCTGTTTTCACCTTTCTGCCCAGGCCATTTTTTGCAAATCTGACATGTGTCACTTTATGTGGTAATAACTTTGGAACGCTTTTACTTATCCAGGCCATTCTGAGATTGTTTTCTCGTCACATATTGTGCTTCATGACAGTAGTAAACTTTTGGCAAAATATTTCATTTTTATTTATTAAAAAAAATGCCAAATTTACCAAAAATTTGGAAAAAATTCCAAATTTCCAAATTTCAATTTCTCTACTTTCAAAATACATAGTAATACCTCCAAAAATAGTTATTATTTTACATTCCCCATATGTCTACTTTATATTGGCATCATTTTATAAATGTCATTTTACTTTTTTAGGACGTTAGAGGGCTTAGAGGTTTAGAAGCCATTTTTCAAATTTTCACCAAATTTTCCAAAACCATTTTTTTAAGCACCAATTCAGATATAAAGTGATTTTGAGGGGCTTACATAATGAAACCCACCCATAAATGACCCCATTTTAGAAACTACACCCCTCAAATTATAAAAAACTGCTGTTACAAACTTTGTTAACCCTTGAGGTGTTCCACAAGAATTGGAAAATTGAGGTGAATTTTCAAAATTTCACTTTTTTGGTAGATTATTCATGTTAATAATTTTTTTCTTGCAACACAGTAAGGGTTAACAGCAAACTAAACCTCAATATACATTGCTCTGATTCTGCAGTTTACAGAAATACCCCATTTGTGGTGGTAAACGTCTCTATGGGTTTGTAGCAGTGGTCAGAAGGAAAGGAGCGCCATATGGATTTTGGAGGCAGATTTTGCTAGAATAGTTTTTAGGCACCATTTTGTAATTGAGAGACCCTGACGTACCCCTAGAGCGGAAACCCGCAAAAAGTGACCCTATTTTGGAAACTACACCCTTCAACGAATATATTAAGGGGGGTACTGGCCACTTTGACCCCCTAAGTGTTTTACGGAATTTGGAAACACTTGCTGTGAAAATGAAAAATTTCATTTCTTCCAATAAAATGATGCTTTAGCCCCACATTTTTTGCATTTTCATAACGGTAACAGGAGAAAAGCACCCAATAATTTGTTACCCATTTTCTCCTGAATACGGCAACACCCTATATGTGGTGGTAAACTGATGTGGGAGCACATGGCAGGACTCAAAACAGAAGGAGCGCCATATGGATTTTACAACACAGATTTTGATGGAATGGTTTGCGGGAGCCACTGATTTGTTTTTGAGTTATTGTCTTATGTGGGGGCTCATTTTTTGCGGGATGAGCTGATGTTTTCATTGGTACCATTTTGGGGTACATAAAACTTTTTGATCGCTTGGTATTACACTTTTTGTGAGTCAAGGTGAAAAAAAATAGCTGTTTTGGCATGTTTTTTTTTTATTTTTTTTTACAGCATTCACCAGAGAGGGCAAATCATGTAATATTTTTATACAGCAGGTTGTTACGGACGCGGCGATACCCAATATGTCTAACTTTTTTTATTTTTGGAAAGTTTTACACATTAGATTTATTTTTGAACAGAATAAAATCTTTTTTTCTGTTGCCATTTTCAGAGAGCCATATTTTTTTTATTTTTTCGGGCAATTGTCTCAGGTAGGGTATCATTTTTGCAGGACAAGATGACGGTTTGATTGGTACCATTTTGGGTTAAATACGCCTTTTTGATCGCCTGCTATTACACTTTTTGTGAGGCAAGAGGGAAAAAATGGTTGTTTTGGCATAGGTTTTTTTTTTTATTTTTTGCAACATTCACCTGGGGGGCAATCTCATGTAATATTTTTATAGAGCAGGTTGTTACGGACGTGGGGATACCAAATATGTCTAACTTTTTTATTTTTGGATAGTTTTACACATTAGATTTACTTTTGAACAGAACAAAATCTTTTTTTTGTGTTGCCATTTTCAGAGAGCCATATTTTTTTTATTTTTCGGGCGATTGTCTCAGGTAGGGTATCATTTTTTCAGGACAAGATGACGGTTGTATTAGTACCATTTTGGGTAAATACGCCTTTTTGATCGCGTAGTATTACACTTTTTATGGGGGAAGGTGACCAAAAAATGGCTGTTTTGGCACTGTTTTTATTTTTTATTGTGTTCACCTGGAAGGATGGATTATGTGATATTTTTATAGAGCCAGTCGATACGGACGCGGCGATACCTAATATGCCTACTTTTTCTTTTTTTTTCTTTTTTTAACAATTTTTTTTACTTTATTGGGGGGAAAATGGCATTTTTCTTTTTTTTACTTGAAACTTTTATTATTATTTTTTTACTTTATTTTTTAACTTTTTTTCACCATTTTTTCAACTTTCGGGGGTCTGATCCCCTGCACAATGCATTCCAATACTGTTGTATTGTAATGCATTGGCTGTAAGTGTATTACTCACAGTAAGTGGCTGGATCGCACAGGCTGCAGGGATGGCAGCCACGATGCCTAAGGAAGGCATCGGGCTGCCATCCAAGCCATCGGGTCCCCGTCACAGCAGCGCGGGGACCCGATGACCCCCCCGCTCGCCATCCTGAAAATGCGCACACTTCATGTGCCGCGGTCAGCGCTGACCGCGGCACATGAAGGGTTAATGCGCCCGCATCGGTGTTTTCACCGATCCTGGCGCATTCCCCAGGGGTCCGGCACCTGGGCATTGCCGGACCCCCGCCGCTGATCGGGCGGGTGCAGGAGCTGTACGGCGCTGGGCGGCAACTCACGTCCCGCTGCGCCGTACATGTACGGCGCTGGGCGGGAAAGTGGTTAATAAACATCTCCATGAGGCACCTTGTATACATTTTGATTAAAATCCATAGGCTCTCTCACCACATCAAGGTGGCCCAGCAGCCCGACAACATCCCTGCTGTCAGGCTAAGCCCCCTTTGCACTGGGTCTCACCAACCCAAAGGCACGGCAACACCGCGACAACAGCTGCCATTTAGTGTGACATTCGCCTCTGTCTTTTGCGTACTGGCCTCTAATATTTGTGAATTTCAGAAAAAATTTGATTTGTCCCGAGTCAAATCTCCTCACGCTTTGTGGTAATTAATCATATTTTTTCTAAAATGGATGCTGTAGGAAGTAAGAAGTCCGGGAACGATAGATCATCCACTATACCATTCATGCTGCCAGCCAGCTAATCAGCAGCTAGCCAGTCCCTGTGATGTCACAGCCTTATAAAAAGCCTCAGTCTGTTTGGCCTCCGCTATTTTCCAGGGAACTTAGTGCAGTGAGAGACATGATAGGCACTAGGGACAGTGTTTGGGGAAACAATTTATTCACAACAAAAAAAAAAACTATTGAGCATAGGGAGAGAGCAGGGATCAGTAGAACAGTGTAAAGTCTGGGTAATATGAGCTATTCTATTACACTTAGCTGCACTAATTGTGGATCCAAAGTACTCTAACAGTAATGATTTCCAGTTGCTTGCGTTCTTTGACACATCAGTAATTGACATATGTGGTCATTTTGTCATACTGGCCTAGAAAAGTGGTTGACCTTTATTTTTTATATTTAGTTCATCTTCATGACATTGATTTGGAATTTTTGATTTTGACTTACCAGCTGATTGAAATTGTTTTTGGTAGGCTGGAGCCTGCTGTGTCTTGTTAAGGCTGACAGGTGTTTGGGGTACAATTGCTTGATGACAAGTGAATTGGCGAAGAGGCTTGAGCTTTTGGCTAAGCTCATTATTTTCATTATGATTATTGTTGTTATTATTGTGGATAACTTTGATATTTATTTATATTAAGGTATTACTATTCAAATGTATTGTGAATATAAAGGCATTGTTAGGTTAACTAATAACATTTTATTCCAATTAATTAATTTAAAGTATTTTAAGATAGTTTTAAAGGGGTTCTGGAGTTTTTTCAAACTGATGATCTATCCTCTGGATAGATCATCAGCATCTGATCGGCGGGGGTCCGACACCCGGGACCCCTGCCGATCAGCTGTTTGAGAAGGCAGCGGCGCTGCAGGAGCGCCGCGGCCTTCTCTGTGTTTACCGCAGGCCCAGTGACGTCACGACTAGTATCACTAGCCTGGGCGGGACTAAGCTCCGTTCACATGAATGGAGCGTAGCCAGTGATAGTAGTCGTGACATCACTGGGCCTGCGGTAAACACAGAGAAGGCCGCGGCGCTCCTGCAGCGCCGCTGCCTTCTCAAACAGCTGATCGGCAGGGGTCCCGGGTGTAAAAACTACAGAACCCCTTTAAGCTATTCGGGCATGTTATGACTTGCATATAATCCCATCCCCATGTTCCATTTTTAAAACAATCTCGAAGAGACATATTTCAAGGGACAGTAAATGAAAATCCCCAAACTCCTCTCCTCTGAAACAGAGCCCCCACAATTTTCCTGGCACGCAGTTATCAACAGAGCAGTGATCAAAATATATATTACAATACAGTCATACACAACCATATACAGGCAGCACTGCATTGGCAAAACAATTCACAGAAAATGGTGCACTACAGCGGAAAATGCAGTTGACAATATATGGCTAAACCCTCACTCTGATGTTAAAATGAGACTTTCGCCAGTATATCCTTATATCAAAGACATACCGGAGCCCGAGCACCACGTCAAGGTATCTCAGTTGGCATCGGGACCTAACGCTATCCCTACTATGGTATAGGTAATGACAGATAGGTGCATGAGGTCCGAGACACAGCGACCAGCTCCCAGTTACCTCCAGCGTGAAATCACACATACGGTGGGAGGGGGGGCGGAGGCTGTATTTCCCACATTGCCCTGACGTCATGTGACCCAGGCTGCACAGGTGCACCTGAATGTTACCCATTAGTATAATCAAGGCACATTCAACCTAGAGTTGCCACGCCTCCAGGAATAAACGTACAAACAAACTCACGGAAAAAAAAAGTGGTCTCAAATGGCAGAACATGCTCAAAACCCCAATGCTGTAGCGCATATATAACTGGGGGAGCAAATCCCGCACATGTGTCCCGCTGCCGAACGTAATCCCCAGCAAAAAATGCATACAATGGAGGATGCCTGCAGCGGACCACATGAACCACAGTGGTCTCAAATGGCAGAACATGCTCAAAAACCCCAATGCTGTAGCGCATATATAACTGGGGGAGCAAATCCCGCACATGTGGCCCGCTGCCGAACGTAATCCCCAGCAAAAAATGCATACAATGGAGGATGCCTGCAGCGGACCACATGTACCACAGTGGTCTCAAATGGCAGAACATGCTCAAAAACCCCAATGCTGTAGCGCATATATAACTGGGGGAGCAAATCCCGCACATGTGGCCCGCTGCCGAACGTAATCCCCAGCAAAAAATGCATACAATGGAGGATGCCTGCAGCGGACCACATGTACCACAAAAACATCCTACACAGGGTAGACAAATGTGCGGATGTGACAATCTACATAGAAAAACAATTCACAGAAAATGGTGCACTACAGCGGAAAATGCAGTTGACAATATATGGCCCAAGCACTGCGTCAAGGTATCTCAGTTGGCATCGGGACCTAACGCTATCCCTACTATGGTATAGGTAATGACAGATAGGTGCATGAGGTCCTTGACGCGGTGCTCGGGCTCCGGTATGTCTTTGATATAAGGATATACTGGCGAAAGTCTCATTTTAACATCAGAGTGAGGGTTTAGCCGTATATTGTCAACTGCATTTTCTGCTGTAGTGCACCATTTTCTGTGAATTGTTTTTCTATGTAGATTGTCACATCCGCACGTTTGTCTACCCTGTGTAGGATGTTTTTGTGGTACATGTGGTCCGCTGCAGGCATCCTCCATTGTATGCATTTTTTGCTGGGGATTACGTTCGGCAGCGGGCCACATGTGCGGGATTTGCTCCCCCAGTTATATATGCGCTACAGCCAGGGGCGTAGCTAAAGGCTCATGGGCCCTGGTGCAAGAGTTCAGCTTGGGCCCCCCCCCCCCTCCTGGTTCACCTAGCTTTTCTGCCGGCCAAGTCAAAAATTGAAACCCCCTTCCATGCCAAATTCTCACCCTAACCTAACCTCCTAACATTACGTGTATCACTACAGAACATACAGGGTAAGGCTACATTCACACGACCCATTCACTTAAATGAGCACTGTGTGCTGTCCGCATCTGTATGTCCATTCCTATTTTTGTCCGTTTTGGGGACAAGGATAGGCATTGTTACAGTGGATCTGCAAAAAAAACGGATGCCATATGGAACATCATATATAACATAAATAACATATATATAACATAAAAAATGCCCCCATGTGCCAGTAAGAAATGTCCCCAGTGCCCCCATGTGCCAGTAAAAATGGCCCCAGTGCCAGTAAAAATGCCCCCGTGTCCCATGTGCCAGTAAAAATGCCCCCAGTTCCAGTAAAATGCTCCCAGTGCCCCCATGTGCAAGTAAAAAATGCCCCCAGTGCCAGTAAAATGCTCCCAGTGCCCCCATGTGCCAGTAAAAATGCACCCAGTGCCCCCATGTGCCAGTAAGAATGCCCCCAGTGCCAGTAAAAATGCCCCATGTGCCAGTAAAATGCCCCCAGTGCCCCCATGTGCCAGTAAAAATGCCCCCATGTGCCAGTAAAAATGCCCCCAGTGCCAGTAATATGCCCCCAGTGCCCCCATGTGCCAGTAAAAATGCCCCCGTGCCCCCATGTGCCAGTAAAAGTGCCCCCAGTACCAGTAAAAAATGCCCCCAGTGCCAGTAATATGCCCCCAGTGCCCCCATGTGCCAGTAAAAATGCCCCCATGTGCCAGTAAAAGTGCCCCCAGTGCCAGTAATATGCCCCCAGTGCCCCCATGTGCCAGTAAAAATTCCCCCATGTGCCAGTAAAAATGCCCCCAGTGCCAGTAATATGCCCCCAGTGCCCCTATGTGCCAGTAAAAATGCCCCCATGTGCCAGTAAAAATGCCCCCAGTGCCAGTAATATGCCCCCAGTGCCCCCCATGTGCTAGTAAAAATGCCCCCATGTCCCCCAATAGAGCTCCGGTCCGTGCTACAATAAAAAAATAAACACTAATACTTACCTCCATGGAGCTGGCAGCGATGCGATGCAGGCCTCTTCCGGCCTGTGTCCCGCGCTGTACGGCTCAGGCGGCGCGATGACGTCATCGCGCCGCCTGAGCCGGCCTCTGATAGGCTGCAGGCCCAGTGCCTGCAGCCTATCAGAGGAGCGGGCAGGGGAGACGCCTCTCCCTCCCCTGCCCCGCAGTAGAATACAGGCATCTGTATCGCCGTCCCGAGGACGGCGATACAGATGACTATGGAGATGAGCGCTTCCACAATGGAAGCGCTCATCTCCGTCTGCCCCACCGCCGCCCGCAACTGTCCGCAGGGCCGCACCGCACCCGGCTAATTGGCGGTGCGGCCCTGCAAGTGGCAAGGGGGGCCCTCGGCTACAGCATCGGGGTTTTTGAGCATGTTCTGCCATTTGAGACCACTGTGGTACATGTGGTCCGCTGCAGGCATCCTCCATTGTATGCATTTTTTGCTGGGGATTACGTTCGGCAGCGGGCCACATGTGCAGGATTTGCTCCCCCAGTTATATATGCGCTACAGCATTGGGGTTTTGAGCATGTTCCGCCATTTGAGACCACTTTTTTTTCCGTGAGTTTGTTAGCACTGCATTGGCACAGCAACATATAGAGACAGCAGCATAAAAGTTCTATCATATGAAAACTAACAAGGGTTCATATTTTCCAGCTCCCCCTCCCCAATTATCCCTATACACTATCCCATATTGAATATTCAATCCCTAATAAGATGGCTACACCAGGGGCGGACATACCGCGGTGCAGCCGGTTCGGCTGCACCGGGGCCCGGGACCGGAGGGGGGGCCCTTTCTTCCCGGCGGCAGGTAGAGATGAGCGCTTCCATTTTGGAAGCGCTCATCTCTATATTCATCTGTATCGCCGTCCTTAGGACAGCGATACAGATGGATAATGCGGGGCAAGGGAGGGAGAGGCGTGTCCCTTCCCCGTTCCTCTGATAGGCTGCAGGCACTAGGCCTGTAGCCTATCAGAGGCCGGCACAGGCGGCGCGATGACGTCATCGCGCCGCCTGAGCCGTACAGCGCGGGACACAGGCCGGAAGAGGCCTGCATCGCGTCGCTGACAGAGGCAAGGAGGTAAGTATAACTGTTAATTTTTTTTTATTTAAGTTGGCACTCAGTGGGGGCACTATGGGGGAGGAGCACTATGGAGGAGAGGCACTATGGGGGCCACTTTGGAGGGGGAGCACAATGGAGAAGGAACACTATGGGGGCCACTATGGAGGAGGAGCACTATGGGGGCCACTATGGAGGAGGAGCACTATGGGGGGCCACTATGGAGGAGGAGCACTATGGGGGGCCACTATGGAGAAGGAAAACTATGGGGGCTACTATGGAGGAGGAGCACTATGGGGGGCCACTATGGAGGAGGAGCACTATGGGGGGCCACTATGGAGAAGGAACACTATGGGGGCTACTATGGAGGAGGAGCACTATGGGGGGCCACTATGGAGGGGGAGCACTATGGGGGGCCACTATGGAGGGGGAGCACTATGGGGGGCCACCATGGAGAAGGAACACTATGGGGGGGCCACTATGGAGAAGGAACACTATGGGGGCTACTATGGAGGAGGAGCACTATGGGGGGCCACTATGGAGGGGGAGCACTGGGGGGGAGCACTATGGAGGGGGAGCACTATGGGGGAGGAGCACTATGGGGGGCCACTATGGAGGAGGAGCACTATGGGGGGCCACTATGGAGGAGGAGCATTATGGGGGGCCACTATGGAGGAGGAGCACTATGGGGGGCCACTATGGAGGAGGAGCATTATGGGGGCCACTATGGAGGAGGAGCACTATGGGGGGCCACTATGGAGGAGGAGCACTATGGGGGGCCACTATGGAGGAGGAGCACTATGGGGGGCCACTATGGAGGGGGAGCATTATGGGGGGCACTCTGGAGGAGGAGGACGACTATGGGGGGCCCTATATATATACTGGCACTATGGAGGGCGAGGATCACTATGGGGGCCCTATCTTATATTTCTGGCAGACATGGGGGCACTATGGAGAAGGGGGGGAGAGGAGCACTATTGGGGTCATTGTATAGGGGCACTAAGAGGGTTTTTTGGGTACATAGTAGGGGGCATTGGCACATTATGAGGGCACTATGGGGACATTGGCTGGCCGGGGGCACTAATTATTTCTATTGTTGGGACTATTACTATCAGCTTAGCACAGTTATTTTTGGGGAACATTTTGGTTATAATTTAGTGTCAGGGACACTATTTCCTGGGTGCAGTTATTTTAATTACTGAAGGCGGTAGTATTTGAGGGGGACTGTTTCTGCAGTATAGTTTTGGGGAGCACAGCGGGCACAGTATTGGGGAGTGGCAGGATGAGGAGTTCAAGAAGGTGGAAGAATGATAGAAAAGTAGGAATCTAAGATGTCTATTTGTCAAACTCCACAGAGAGAAGAGATGGCTGGAAGAAATCATCATGGCAGTCTGGTCTGAAAGGAAAAGATGAGGAAAGAGAACATCTACATCTAAGAAGACGTCACTGGATGTAGGAGGTATGTGGACCTGTATTAGGCTACTTTCACATCTGAGTTGGTGATTCTGGCAGGCTGGTCCAGCAGAGAACAGCCTTCTGGAATTCACCGGCTCTGGCACTGCTGGATGCAGACAGAATGCCCGCCGGCCCCATTAACTATAATGGGGTCAGGCAGAGATCCGGCCACAATCTGGCAAAAATGCAGAGAATCAGCAGGACACAAACCTCTGCATGACTGAGTCTGTGTCCGGCCAATTTCTTGCATTCTCTGCCAAATCAGGTGGCCGGAGCGTAGTGCTGCAGGTGTGAAAGTAGCCTTACCCTGTATGTTTTGTATTGCTGTATGTAATGTTAGGACACCATAGGTTAGGTTGAGAATTTGGTTTGGGAACGGCGGGGGGGGGGCCCAAACACATTCCTTGCACAAGGGCCCTCTGCTGTCTGTGTCCGCCCCTGGGCTACACAGGAGTTCATGGTCCCTAAATATAACTGTCAAATTTATCCATAGTATTTCTTTTCTTATATTTTCCTTTTCCTACCCGAAGTATTCAATTTAATCTGGCTGTGAATTCACCAGTTCTAGCAGAGATTTTGCTATCAATTTTCTTGCATGAAACAGCATACGTGCAATTCCCAGTACAACTAGTGTAACATCCAAATCTTCCTCTACAAGACCCAGCACATAGTGCATTGGTGCCATTTGTAGGTAAGACTAGAGATGAACAAATTTTTCAAAAATTCGATTTGGACGGTTCGCTGAATTTTTCATAATGATTTGATTCGATCCGAATTTAATTGTGACGAATCACACTAAAAATTAGCTATTTCCCGGCTGCAGACAGCCTGTATATTGGTGTAGAACACTGTGCATTTCAGAAACAAGCATAGGTAGTCCGCTGTGTAAGTGAAACAGTTAATTTGGATCTGTATGACAGACAGTTGACAAGCAATGTTAGCTCAGGTATAAAGAACCATGCAGTGACCCAAGCTTGTACTATACAGTGAAAGAGTGTGCTCCTTGTACACAGTCATCAGCTGATTCCACATAGATTTCTACTGAACCTGTTATACACTGAGTGGAGAGGGTGTCAGCAGTAAGTTTATGTTGACATCACTGTTAATTTTGCCTTTCTTCTGATCTGTCATAAGAACAACCCCAAAAAAACGGATCCTGTCCTGAGCATCCGCCTTCACATGGGCAGCATTTGGTCAGTAATCTATTAGTACTGCTAGTCACAAAAAAACAGGAATGGATCGAAAACAGAGATGACACATGATTGGAAAGTTTGCTTGTCTTCTGTGTTTTGTACCCACTCCTGCTTTTGGCTTCCAAATCATGAGCATATCCTGATGCAAAATAGGGACCATGTGATACAGGCATTGTGTTTCTAATTTTTCTGTCCTTCTAAAATATCAGAAAAAGGCCAAAATAAATAGAGATGACAACAAGGCCAAACAGGGACAATAGTGGCCCCATCATAGAGTGGGGAGGTGGCAACTACATGAGGAGTCAACATAGTGGTCAATCACAGAGTGGTGAGGTGTAAACTGCATGAGGAGTCAACACAGTGGCCCAGTCACAGGGTGGCGGGCAACAGCAGTGGCAGTAACAGCACAAGATGGTGGGTGACAGTAGGAGAATATAGCACCAGAGGCTGCAGGTCGTGTGGCAGCATCAAAATAGTGGGTGATGCAGGTGGCTAGAAGAAACTGGTCTCTTTTCACAAAGTTTAGGTGTGTCACCCATGATGATCTAGTCTGATACATCAGGCACTGATGTGTGGAAATCCTGGCTGATCCACGCCTGATTCATCTTCACAAAGGTCAGTCTCTCAACATTTTGGGTGGAAAGCGAGCTCTCTTTGGGGTAATTATGCCTCCAGCCGCACTAAACACTCGCTCTGATGCCACGCTACTGGCCGGGCAGGAAAGCTTGTCCAGGGCAAACTCGGCCAGTTTTGGCCACAAATCAAGTTTGGCTGACCAGAAGTCCAAGGGATTTTGGATGTGAGGTGGCAGGGTGCAGTCCACGTATGCCACCACCACCGCTGGTTGAGGTTCTGCTCCATGTTTTGCTGCTGCTGCTGCTGCTACTGGGTGGTTTCTTCAGTAGGTGGGTGAAGAAAAGTGCTCATTAGAGACTCATCCAGCTCATCCAGACTTGAGTTTCTGCTGATGCAACTGTCTCTATGCAAGTAACTCAGCTTGTTTCTGGCCATTTGTGCAAGGGACTCGAAGGGACTCCCTGCCTCCATTTCCACTGCATACTGCCATGGTATGTCTGGGTCATCTGCCTATTTTTCCTAATCACCCTCTAGCTCCTCCTCTCCTGTCACTTCTGCAGAAAAGCCAGCCAATTCTTTATACATTGCTTGTGCGTGAATGTTCCCTTCCTCCTCCATTTCAGCCCCCACAGGGCTCAGGTGTCACGCTTGGGTGTGGGAGGGAAACACCACACTGAATGTAGGAGGGAAAGGGGTGAGGGAATGAGGCCTGGAAACTAGGGAATGAAGATGGACACCTCCTGGTAAAACCCTAATCAAGTCCTAACTAACTACTATCAGTATGAACAGACCCCAGAGGTAGATGAGTTCATATACAGAAGTACCTAGTATCCTATCTAACCCTATAGGACCCTGGTACTAATGCCAGGACTGAGACAACCTGGTCCTCCAAAAGGAAGGACGAACAGGAGTCTCCCTCAGACCTTAACACAAATGACAGGGAAATGCAACACACAGATAGACCCAAACAAAATACAAATACAGGTCTAATAGAAGCTATATACCACACATCATTGTGGGGGAAACAACTTTAAATAGGGAACATGAAATGACCACAATAGCAACACCTGAGGGTTAAGGGTGTGGCAAGCAGCAGAAACCACAGAGACACCTATTGATCCACAAGGTAAGCATGTCAGATAAAACCACATGTTGCCAGTATCACAGATCTCCTGCCACTCACTGTTGCGGAAAAATCTGTATGTCTCGACACGTCCGTGAAATCAGGTGGCCGTGAGTTGTAGGCACCACATCTCTTGTTCCCTGGCCAGCCAATTTTATCAGCATCTGCTCCCAGACGTAAAGGAGTGGAACAAAGTTGTTCATACCGTAGTCCTGGTGACTGACAAATAACCAACATTGGCACCCTGGCCACGCTTCACCTTCTGCCCACCAATTCTACAAATGGCCACGTTGACGTCCTCTGGCAGCTTGATGAAAAATTCCCACACCCATGCTGCCGTATTTCATAACATATTAGTTAATTAATCTAAAAACCGACTCAATAACGAAACCTTTTGAATCGTTTAAACTTTTTATTAAAGTATGGTGGTTTAGGCCGCGATGCTAATTTGTTACCTTTAATAAAATTCAACGAATAAGGCTACTTTCACACCAGCGTTTCTGCTGGATCTGTCATGGATCAGCAAAAACTGATCCGTCATGATAATACAACCATCTGCATCCGTTCTGAACGGATTCGGTTGTATTATCTTTTAAATAGCCAAGACGGATCCGTCATAAACTCCATTGAAAGTCAATGGGGGATGGATGCATTTTATATTGTGTCAGAGAAAACGGATCCATCCCCATTGACTTATTTTGTGACTCATGACGGATCAGTTTGGATCAGTTTCTTCATGCGGACACCAAAATGCAGCAAGCAGCGTTTTAGTGTCCGCCTCCAAAACGGAATGCTGACTGAACTGAAGCAAAACTGATGCATTTTGAACGGATCCTTTTCCATTCAGAATGCATTAGGACAAAACTGATCAGTTTTGGACCGTTTATGAGAGCCTGTGACGGATGTCACAAACGGATCCTTACAACGCAAGTGTGAAAGTAGCCTTAAATTCATATCTTCAATAAATATACTATTAAAACCATACAATTAATAATAATAATACATTAACAGTAGTCCGTTCGATTACGAGCGACTTAACCCCCAAACATAGCATCGCGACATATTTTATAACGGGAGGGAGGGTGTTCTGGATCCTGTTACTTACGCGAATGCGCAACTAACGTTTTTTCTTTCTTTTATAGGTGTCGTCTGCTGAAGCTGTTGGACCTCCTCCAATCAAGTTAATATCGTGGTGGTCTCCTGCTCCTTCCAGAAGTTTCTTGGATTATACCAATTCATCTAACCAAGTAAGATATAATTCACTTCATCACACCACATAACATATTTTATGGTTGCCATGACACCATGGCTCACCAATTCTATTTTGAATTGTTTTGCTCCATGGTGCTGTATGGCATAATATATAATCAAGTTAATTAATCTAAAAACCGACTCAATAACGAAACCTTTTGAATCGTTTAAACTTTTTAATAAAGTATGGTGGTTTAGGCCGCGATGCTAGTTATCTTTAATAAAATTCAACAAATAAAATTCATATCTTCAATAAGTATACTATTAAAACCATACAATTAATAATAATAATAATAATAATAATAATAATAATAATAAATTAACAGTAGTCCGCTCGATTACGAGCGACCTAACCCCCATCCGCCATAAAGCAGAGTTTAATGGCTAACTATTGCACCGCAGGCCTTTCTCCAACATATTTTGAATACCAACAGTGAAAATGTCACAACCAATATCAGATAGACTAGTTTTTTCCTTGTTATATATTCCTGAAATAAAACCTTCAAGTTCTGTGTGCCTATACGAAAAGCCTTGAATATTTGGCATGAACTTTGTTTGTTTACTCTTTTTCGAATCCTATCTAAGAATTGAAGGTTAGGGGAACTCCAGCTAAATTTAGGGATAATTTCAGAAAAAATTAACTGACTATTACAATATTTTTCATGTAGCTTACTAAAGCAGTGTTTAATGTTTCTTATCCATTTGTGAGTACGTATTAAACCAATGTCATGCAGACCGACTTGTAAGATAATAAAATCTGGACTAGGATACATTTTTTCAATTTTTTCACATACAGATAATATTTTATCAATTCTAAGTCCATAAACACCTTTCCAGTAAATAGTAATGTTTTCCACTATTTCCAATTTTTGATCTTTGAATCGGAAATTAGATCTTTTTTTGTACCGAGGTTATTAAAGAATGTCCAATGATCCATATTATCTTGCTTGTACCTGAAAATAAGATAAAATTATACCAGTAAATCTGGTCTAATATATAATTTGTACCTTTCAGATTGCCATCTTCCAATTTTCTTTATCTTACTAATATCAATTCCTAGTTGTGAAGCTATCGTAGCTGCTCCTATACGAAATGAGCGTGATGTTATTTTTAAATCCAATAAATCTAAATGGGATTTGCATTTATTAAGGATATAATTGAATTGATATTTGGTGAGTGGGGTTTGATCTAAGTGACGGAAGAGTGGTCCAGATGATTGGGATCCAGTAAGTAACCAATTTTTTAAAACGTAAAACGGGCATAATAATTTGTCGTGGAAACTATTCAGTCTTATCCACGTTCCAAAACCAAGTTGATCTGTTTTTGATTTTTTTGATGAAAATAATTATATAATCATCAAAAACTTTTATATCGTTGATAGTTAATGGAGCTATTGAATATTTGTTGTTTGCAGCTACCTCGGAAACTCGGAGTGCTCCGAAGAAAGTTAATAAGAAAGTAGCAGAAAATGCAAGTGTTTCAAAAGAAGAAGAGCAAATAAAAAGGTAATTGCTGAATAAATTGTTTCAACATGTGAAGTGATAGTCTAGTTTTTGATAGATGGGTTTTGAAAATTTTTTCATACCCTTTAACATATATTTTACTATGTTATAAGATATCAATGAGGGATTTCCTTGCGGTTTAGCAAAGAAATAGATACCTGATATGGTCTTTAATATAGTATCTGATTTAATACCTCTATCATATAATGATAGAATTAATTGGATATAACGTTTTAAATTATCATCCAATGGATTAATATTCTGAAGGTTGCAGAAGTTTCTCCAACTGTGCCATGCTGCCAAATATCCGGCCCATTTTGATGGTGCTATTGAATTCTTGATTAATGTGATAATTACATCCAATTAGTTGTCCATAAATGAGTAGGGCAAGAAATTCCCTTTAATTCCGAATCTTGTACAAGATCTCTGAATTTCTCGAAATTCTGTCGTGATAGGGAATCAGCAATATGGTTAGATTTTCCACATATGTATTTGGCTTTGATCCATATATTATTATGCAAACAATTTAATACTAATTGTCTAAGAATATTAATGACTTCTGGGGATTTGGCAGATAGACAATTAATCGAGAATACCACTCCTTTGTTATCAGAGTGAATTAGTAATCTTTTGTTGTGTAAATGATCTTACCATATGAGTAGAGATACTAATACTGGGAACAGTTCTAAAAAAATTATATTTTTTATCAGCATTGTATGATGCCAGCTTGTTGGCCATTTTTCTGCAGACAACATTTATTAAAGTATGCTCCGTAACCAATAGAGCCGGTGGCATCCGTAAAAAGGTTCAGAGCTGAAAATTCGATAAAATTTTCCTGCCAAATTGCGTTACCGTTAACATTTTCTAAAAATGTATTCCAAATGGCCAAATCCTGTTTTAATTGTTTGTTTATTCTTATATGGTCAGTAGGATTTTTAAACCCTCTAGTAGCAGCATATAGTCTCTTGGAAAAAACTCTTCCCATGGGGATTTCTCTAGTAATGAAATTGAGTGAACCTAATAGAGATTGAAGCCTTTTTAAAGTAGTTTTATTGGACTTGTAGATATTGGCCAACAAAATTCTGGTACAGTAGGTGTTATTTTTTTCCTCCAGAATGAGGAATTCCATTTTCTCAGTATTAATTACAATTCTGAGGAATTTTAGACTGTTGGTTGGTAAAACAGTTTTTTCATGTGCAATTGGGATGTGGAAGAAGTTGTTTAGCAAATTAATACATTCATCAGAATGTTGACGACCTATAAATAAGAAGTCATCCAAGTAGTGTAAAATGAATCCGCCTGATGAAATAGATTCCACAGCCCATTAAGTAAAAGTGGCGAAAGCTTCAAAGTATTGACAATGGAGGATGCTGTGGACTTGAGCGCGACGTTGTAGATAAATTCCTTATTGCTTGAAGATGACAAGAAAGGGTTAAACCTATAGGAAGTGCCCTATCATAGTAGTATTGTCCCAAGAAGAAAATTCTAGTGAATTATATCCATTTGGGTTAATGGACAGTAATCGAAAAGCGGATTTAATGTCCGTTTTTGCTAATAAAGAGTTTAAAGGTAACTGTTTTTTGGATAGGGTGGACATAATAGCTACTTTAGGGGAAGACAATATTCCCTCTAATTCACCTAAAGAATGTTTTTGGGACATAAATTTGATGAATTCAGAGAACAAGTGTTCCTTCTCTGAAGTAATGCTATCTTCATGTGAATGTGTATTCTTTTTTGTAGGAGTGCACTGGGGATTGCAGCCACTATGAGAAATGTTGTCATTGATGTGCTCACCGTCAGAAGAGATGACAGTTGGAGGATGCTGTGGACTTGAGCGCGACGTTGTAGATAAATTCCTTATTGCTTGAAGATGACAAGAAAGGGTTAAACCTATAGGAAGTGCCCTATCATAGTAGTATTGTCCCAAGAAGAAAATTCTAGTGAATTATATCCATTTGGGTTAATGGACAGTAATCGAAAAGCGGATTTAATGTCCGTTTTTGCTAATAAAGAGTTTTGACCAGATTGACGAAGTAAATTGAGAGCCTGGTCAAAAGAAGCGTATGTAACAGATGAAAGACTTTTATCAATTTCGTCATTTAAAGATGTAAATTTGGGGTGAGATAAATGATGTATAAGGCGAAAGGAATTAGGTTCTTTCTTGGGTACGAGACCTAGTGGGGAAATGCGGAAATTGGGGAAAGGTGGTTTGTTGAATTGACCTGCAATTCTATTTTTGGATATTTCTTAAAAAAATCTTTCTTTGACAATTTCAATATTTTTATTTACCGATTTTAAGTTTTCAACAAAATGATGCCCTGGACCAGCAAATTCAGGTACATGAAAACTGACAGTAAATCCATTAGTTAAAAAAGAGCTTTCTCTTTGTTTGGATAACGTTTTAGCCATGAAACTAGATTTGCCGTGTTCAGAGGTGTCACTTCCTTTATTGTTTTCTCTGGGAGAAGAGTATTGGTTGGATTGCTTCTTGAAACATTTTGTTGCGGGATGGTTTCCCGAACAAAAAGTACATTTGTGTCTGTATTTACAGTTGGTTTGCCAAAGACAGCTGCTTTCATTAAAAGCGAACAATATACCTTTTTTGTTGGTTTGGAGACTGGCTTGCTGACGAAAATAAAATTGTCTTTGGGGAAGCATTAGATTGAACCAAAGACCTACATCTCTAGATCCCCAAGAGAGGTTGAGGTACACCGCTAATTTCTGACGAAAAGATTCATCGTAATTTTAACCAGGCATATCCACCGAAATTTCTATATGCCTCCAAGATGGTTTGTAAATGGTGAAACAACCCACTGCAAAGGTTGGGATGTCTTTCCCCTAATACTGCAGAATAAATGGAGAATGCATGAATCCAGTTAAATATTGATTTTGGTTGGATTTTTTCTTTTCTTCCTCATCTTTTTTCTCTATTTTTAAGTTTCCTTTAGATGAGGGAAGCAAAGAAAAAATATCAACAAATTCCCTTTCCAGATCTTATCCTTTATGGACTGTGAAAGATGAAATCCTAGTAGGGAAATTCAACATGACATAATTTCCCCTACTGACGTCTCCTTAACTCCTGAGCAGGATTCAAATTAGGTTACTAAGGGTTTAGTAGAAGTCAAGTGAGACTCAGTATGGAAATTGGCTATTAAAGGTAACTGTTTTTTGGATAGGGTGGACATAATAGCTACTTTAGGGGAAGACAATATTCCCTCTAATTCACCTAAAGAATGTTTTTGGGACATAAATTTGATGAATTCAGAGAACAAGTGTTCCTTCTCTGAAGTAATGCTATCTTCATGTGAATGTGTATTCTTTTTTGTAGGAGTGCACTGGGGATTGCAGCCACTATGAGAAATGTTGTCATTGATGTGCTCACCGTCAGAAGAGATGACAGTTGGAGGATGCTGTGGACTTGAGCGCGACGTTGTAGATAAATTCCTTATTGCTTGAAGATGACGATCACTGTTCCGTTGAGAGGGTCTCGAGGCAGATGGCACAGGGTGAAATTTATTTCTTCTGTGCTTAATCGGATGGTGGAGTATATACTCTCTTCTCCTTCTTCCTGCTCTTTGTGTTAAGAGGAGAATGATCTTCTACAATGCGCATGCGCACGCCTGTGGTGACGCTGCCTGAGACAGGATCTGCGCTCGTTAGTAAGCCTGAGTCGCAGACCCGGTCTGCAGATAGAAAATGGCCGGAATCGTCTGGTAAGTCGTTCTGCAGGCATCTTCTGAGCTAGTCTTCTCCTCCTGAAGACTCGGCTTTGAAGATTAATTGCTTTAGGAGATCTTCCACTCCATGAGTTCTGGATCCTGTTACTTATGCGAATGCGCAACTAACGGTTTTTTCTTTCTTTTATAGGTGTCGTCTGCTGAAGCTGTTGGACCTCCTCCAATCAAGTTAACCTCGTGGTGGTCTCCTGCTCCTTCCAGAAGTTTCTTGGATTATATCAATTCACCTAACCAGGAAAGATATAATTCACTACATCACACCACATAACATATATTATGGTTGCCATGACAACATGGCTCACCAATTCTATTTTGAATTGGTTCGCTCCATACTGCAGAGTAGGGCATTTCCCCACCACCACTCCGTGCTGATTGTCTGCTGGCGCTGCCTCCACGAACCCGTGCACTGCTAGTTCTTTCTGGAGAGGTAGGCTCCTGCCTAGCAGACGGTCTGCCCTGGGCAAGTTTGGCTCCAGACCTCACACTTCTACCATCCTGCTGACTCATGGCCACATTAGCACCCTGTTGGCTCAGCCGCTGCCTCACGCGCAAGCTGCCACCCTCTTCTCCTAATGATGATGATGATGATGATGAAGCTCCCTCTCCACCTGGCTCCCACGTATGATTGGCTACTTCGTCATCTGCTACTGTCTGCATGTAACTAATGTCACCCTCACCAGTCTCAGAGCCACATGCCTGACAACTCCCAACACCAACTCCTACACGACTCTCATCGTCGCTACTGTCCCGCCTACCTAAGGAAGCAGCAGATCTTTCCTCCACATCTTGGATGGCCAGTAGCTACTGACTGTCCTCTAGAAGCTTTTGCTCGCTGAAAAGCGGAGCTGAGCCGACGGCATACAATACTTCCTGAGCAGAAGGAACAGAAAATAAAAGAGGAAGGTTCAGGACAGGTGGGGGCACAGAGCACCGTGCCATGCCAACTAAGCATGGTGTCAGAGAAACCCACTGACTCCTGGCTGGGGGTGTCTGATGTAACATGAGATGAGGTAGAAGACTGAGTCAACCATTCAAGGACAGCTGGGTTGCGACTGCTGCTAACACACCCCCTTCTTTTACTGCTACTTCTGCCAGCTCCAGAAACATTTTGGCCACTGCCCGTTCCCTTAGTAGGGCTCTGTCACTTGTCCGTCAGACATACTGTACTGTAACTGTTAGGGTAAAAGAGCAGTAGTGTCAGGGTGCAATTTCACCCCCGAAACAAGGATGAATGGATGTACTTATATTTGATAACGTGAGCACCCAAAAACATGCAGTATCAGGACGCAATTTCACACCAATTCCACAATTTTGGATTAACGGATATACTTATTTATAATAGAACTAGAGCACCCTAAAGTGTGTCGTATCAGGCCACAATTTTACTCCAAAATCAAGGATGAATGGATGTACTGATAAAGAAAATAAAAATAAAACACCCCTAAAGCCTGTATTATAAAGCTGCAATTTCACCCCAATTAGACAATCAAGGATTAACGGATTGATTTATATATAAAATAATGCGAAGACCATAAAATCTGTAGAATCAGCAGTTTCACCCCAATAACATAATTAAGGATGAATGGAATTTCTGATGTATCAAAGAATGCAAACAGCTTAAAATCTGTAATATTAGATCACTTTTTGTAACCCCAATTAGTGCAGCAAGGTGTAATAGAATAGCCCCTGTTAGCCAGGGTCTTACACAGTTCAATTGTCTCTGCTCTCTTGCTACAGTGTGGATAAAGTCTTCCTATTATATCCCAACACTATGAATAAGCTGTCCCTGAACTGCTCAATTTTTTTTTGTTAATAAAATCTTTCCTAAACACTGGCTATCTTCTGATTGGCTGTCTGCATGTCATTATTGGTGCTCCCCCGTTCCTGGGCTTCATACTTCCTCTTTCTAACATGTGCGGCATCCATTTTAGGAAAAATATGATTTGTTACCATGAAGCACGAAGAAATTCGACTGCGGTACAAATCAAATTTTTCCTGAAATTCAGATTGAATTCTAGTCGCCAGAGCCAGGAGTTCAGTACAGTGTTGTCCTGATGAAGCACATTCCCACATCATATGTATAAGATGGCCAACCTGCCTTCCACACCACGGACATGCAGAGTCAGACCCAGGGGCGGATTGGCCATAGACCTTACAGGGCCGATGCCTAGGAGGGCCACTCAAGCCCTCCTCATGGCCGCCAACTGGGTACATAATGTTCTGAACAGTTGTGATCATCTCTGTGCCTTTCTGCTTCATTGTTCATCTGTCAGTACACCTGCATCTAACATATGAGGGATAGGGGCAATGCATTTTGATCAGAATGTCAACAATGTACCTTGCGGATATGTTTATATTTTATGCTGAGAAGTGATACATCAATGCATGATATGTGAATGTGCGATCTACGTCTATTGATTGTCATAATGGAGGGTGTCTATCCTGGGTATTATTTATTTCTAGGTTTACATAACCCGGCAATGACCTTTATTGGAATATTTTCTAACAATATCTTTTCCATTATAGTATGGTAGAACTCAACTCTTTATGGCTTTTATTTGTGGTAAATATGCAATATAGATTTTATCAATTCTAAATTCAGAGTAAGAGTTATCCATCTTCCCAGTTTACGTATTTATGAAAACTTATAACAACACCTGATTTACTTTCATTTTGCCCTTGGACCATGAACATTTAAGTTTATTTACCGTATTTTATGCTTTATAAGACGCACCCGATGATAAGAGAGTAGGAAAATAATAAAAAAATATTTTTCATCAGATCCTCATATCAGACCCCCATAAATATCAGGACATCACATCAGACCCCATATCAGCCCTCCATGTCAGAACCCCATCAGACCTCAGATCAGCACTTTTAGACCCCCATCAGACCTCAGATCAGCCCCCATCAGACCTCAGATCAGCCCCCATCAGACCTCAGATCAGCTTACTCAGCCCCATAAAACTATAATAAAAAAAACTCTTGCCTCTTTCTGACTGTGTGCAGCGTCAGGTCATAGTGCGTGCACTACGTCCTGGCGCTGTACGGGGTCAGGAAAGTGCAGCGCCGCCAGAAGAAGACAGGGGAGCGCAGGACCCGGAGTGGAGCAGTGGCACAGGAGGGCGAGTATCTGAAGCGCTTGCAGCGCTTCTTCCCCGCTCCTGGCACCAGATAAATACTAGTAAGCACTTCCATAATGGAAGTGCTCACTAGCATTTGCTTTATTGGGGGGAAAAGTGCATCTTATAAAGCGAAAAATACAGTAATTCCTTGGCAGAAAAATTCCTTATTACTCTCAACAAGATAAACAAAATAATCATCTTGCTGTTATGATGCCTTTTAAAAGGGTTTTCTGAGATTCTGACATTGATGATATGTACTGAGTATTGGTCATTAGTAGAGATGAGCGAATCTATGAGCGGATCCAGATCTTTTAAGATTTGCTCCGGTCGAATCTTAAATGTACTTAAACCTTTGTACGCTAACGCTACATACGCGTCTGATAATTTGTACGCTGATGGTACGAATTCAGTTAAGTAGCGTACTTTTACTGTATGTTCGTTAATTGTGCGGAAATGTTCATGGTGAGAGCGGCAAGAAGCCCGGGAAGAACCCCGTCACCTGACCTAGGGGGAAGGGCTTGCTCTGATTGGCCCATAGGCTCAGTAAACCAGTTACATCATTTATGCTGCGCCTGCTGAGACGAGAGCAGGAGATTGTGAAAGGCAGGAAACTGTTTTCTCTAAATTGTGGTGTTGTTCTGTGCACCAACATTACAGATATCAGGGCTAGTGCAGGGCTAGTAATTATTAATCAGGCAGGGAGAGAGACAAAGACCTGATTGCCTGCTGCCACAGTCAAGTGAAAATGTCTGGGACTGAAAAGAAGAAGGATTCCACCTCCAGCCAGACAGCTAGCTCCAAAGAAAAGAAGGTGGCACAGGCTAGCAGTGGCAAAGGACATGTAGGCACAGCTGCTACCGGTAGAAGTCATAGTAGTTGGCCACCATTCAGCTCCAGCAAAGCCCGTCATTCTCTGCCTCCTCTCTGCCTTCAGTGCCCCCTCCTACTGGTGTGTCTTACTCGTCAGCCATCCATCATCAAGTGCGTGGCCAGGAAGCAACTATACGTAACCAGCAATCCCACCTGACCAAGTTGCTGGCTGTGCAGTCTCTCCCGTACAATTTAGTGGATTCTACTGCTTTTAGGGAGCTGATGGCTTTCGCTCAGCCGTGGTGGCAGATCTCTAGCCGGCATTACTTTTTCTAATAAAGCCATCCCCGCACGTGGCGGACAACATAGGATGCTCCCTGCAGCTGTCCCTCTGCAGCACCGTGCACGTCATGGTCGACACCTGGAGCAGTGGGTATGGCCAGGGGCAATACATGTCCTTTATGGCCCACTGGCTGAATGCTTTTGGCGGCAGCCAGGCAGCACCCCAGCAACAGGGTCAGTTGCGTTTGGCACCTCCATGCAGTTTCCAGCCAGGATTGCAGACCACCACACACTTATCTGCTCCCTCCTCCACCTCCATGGGCAGTCTGCCTGCAGGAGCATCAGGGCAGAGAGTTGACCCCCTCCTTCCTATCACATGTGCCAGGTTAAACGCTGTCACCCTGTGTTAGATTTAATCTGTCTTGGCAACACCAGCCACACAGGTCAGGGCTTGCTGCATCACATCAAGCAGCAAATAGCACGCTAGGCTGTCTCCCCGTCAGCTGCAAGTGGGCAAGGTCCTGAGTGACAACGGGACAAATATAGTGGCAGCATAATTCATGCATGCTCCCTGTATGGCACATGTACTAAAACATTCACTGGCCTGCACACAATGCTGGCAAAGTCACGGAAGCTTTGCACTCATTTGAGTCACTTATATGTCCCGCAACGCTCTGCTGGACTTGCAGCCGCAAAACGATCTTCCGCCACACCGGTTGATAGTTGACGTGCCAACTCGGTGGAATTCCACGCTTCACATGTTGCAGCGGCTCCTTGAGCAGCGGAGAGCAGTGGATGACTTGTCAAGCAGAAGCCAGAATCGTCAACCATGGGGAGCAGGTGTGGCTTAGATTTCCGTCAGTGGAGGCTGGTCTGAGATGTCTGCAGTGTGCTGAATCCCTTTGAAGAAGCTACTAAATTGGTCAGCCGGGACAGCTGCGGTATAAATGACATTGTTTCAATAGTATTTGTCCTTGAAAAGACACTGTCGCTCATGCAGCAGGGGGCAATAGGGGAAGGTAACCCTGCAAATTTCTCTGCACGCCATGCGCATATGACTGTTGGGGAGCCCCAACGACAAAGTTCAATGGAGGTGCAGAGGAGGATGAGGAGCTTCAGCTAGAGGAGGGGGAGGAGGAGACACAGTTGGAGGAGCTGGAGAATGACGATGACATCTTCTGGGACACTCAATTGTCTCAGAGAGAGGCTGAGATGGATAGAATTGGCTCCTCTGGCACGCTGGTCAGGATTGGAGCTGTATGCTCACATGCTTACGCACTGAACGGCGTATCCTAAAAATAAGGCAGACTGACGAATACTGGCTTGCGATGCTTCTGGACCTGCGGTATCACGCCAACATGGGGGATTGTTTTTCTCTCCAGGAAAGGGAGGAGAAATTAGCTTCATACCAGGAGAAACTATGTACTAACCTGGCTACAGCTTTCAGCCAGCCCCAGCCTGCTGCCAGCGTCTCTGAAAGGGAGGCCGGCCAGAGTCACCCACCTCCTTCCCCAACCAGCAGCAGCCAGTTAAGCCTCATGAGTATAATGCAACATTTTTTTTAGCCTTCCAACAGGAACAGCCAAGTGAGCAGGCCCAGTCCACCCACCACAATGACCAGGTTCAGGCTTACCTGCAGTCTGGCTCACAAAGCCTGTTCTCAGACCCCCTGGACTTCTGGGCAGCCAGAATACAACAGTGGCTGGAACTTGGCCACTATACACTAGGGCTTCTTTCCTGTCCAGCCTCAAGTGTCATGTCTGAGGGGTTTTTAGCGCCGCTGGGGGGGTGGTGATACCCAAACGGACCAAGTTGTCTCCTGGCAGTGTCAAAAAAACATCTTTATAAAAATGAATCAAGGCTAGATTAGTTCCTCCTTGCTGAGGCAGATGATTAGATCAGGCCTAGCAGGCTGAAATTGTCCCAGTGTCTTCTCTCTGTTACAGTCTACAGTCCCATAAAATTGCATGCCAAACTTCTTGAGTCATGGGATGAGCGAACCCGAACTCCCCAAACCAAAAACCCCAAAATGTTATTAAAATTAAAAAACTGTTGTCTACCTCCACCTCCAATTTCAACATTAGCATTTAGCAGGCTAGCAGCAATTGTTATACTCCACCGTTCTTAGCTGTTTTACTATTTGGAAATGGAGCCTTTCCTACAAAAATTAATAAATAAATAAAAAATGAAAAAAATGGTATTAAAAAATAAAATTGTTACACTTTTGTCTACCTCCGCCTCCCGTTATAAGTTACATTTTAGCAGAGATTGTTATACTCCACCGCAGTTTGTTGTATTTACTATTCACTCTCTGCTGTGCTGATGTACCTCGTCCCCCTACTACTACTGCCCGTGGCACCCACTGCCCATACTACAAGGGAGAATGTTTACAGGCTTGTTGTCCAAACAAGCCAAGTCATTTCTCTAACTGTAATCCGTGAACCGAAGTGTGCGTAATTTTTTAATGCTTTGGCCTAAAGACACCCTGTGTTCATTAATCCAGGAAACCGGCCTTTGGACAATTTTTGGAGGCTCCGGCCTAGAGACACCCCTGTCTTCTTCACAGTATGTCAGGAAGGGGTTAAAGATATAAAAAAAACAATTAAAATGAATGTTTTAGAAGAATAATTTTTAGTAATAAATAATAACTTTCAACAAATAATAAATAAGTAAACAAAAGGAAAAAAAAAGGTTACGCTGGCCTTTGATGACGTCTGGCCATCATCGCCTACAGCTCTCGGAGCTCCAACTGCAGGCCGCAAATAAGCTGGGAGGCAGCATGGAGCCTGCTGTCAAAGCAGCGTAAGGCTGCCTCCACCTCAAAGTCTCTCGGGATATCTGTAGGGGTGGAAACAGTAATATAATTAGCATGATCAAGTTAGAAGGGTTGTCCTACGAAAAATATTCTAAACTTTCAAAACAGCACCTGGATCAGAATACTTTAGCAATTGCATGTCATTAATATTTGTTATATCTACTGGAACTGAGTTATTCAGTGAAATGTATCTTTATTGAGCCATGTTTTTTCATTTCTTTGAACTGCTCACTGAGAAGGCCACACATGGTCAGTTTGGGGTTTGTACTTACTGGACACCCATAATGGGTGGTCTTCGCATGGTCCTGGGGAAAACTTATCCCTGACGGTTGGAGCTACAAAAGATAAAACATAAATTTAGCTTATATTTTGAAGACAGAATGTCCACCCATTACACTTTTTAATCTACCTACCTTCTACCTCTGGAAGTTGGGCTGGTGGTGTTGAAGAGGCAGATGGGGTCCTCTTTCACTGGTGCAGCAGCTGTCAAAAATCATTAAATAATTGTGTTACATTCAACTCTATTGAACAGCTGTTACTTCTTATGTTGATACATGTAAATTGTTTGGGGCTGTATCCCATTCCTAACCACTAGTGCTCTTATATCACTGCAGCTGCACTCCCACGTAGCTTCGATTGAAAATAAATTAAATATGTTTACACTTACTAGAAGCTGAAGGTACTGCAGGGGCGGTCCGGCCTCGACGGTGATGGTGACGTCGTTGACGTTGCTCTGCAACATAAATCCGTACAAAATTGTTATGACGACCGACCGTTTTTAACACTGTATACTACTACGAAGATATTATGGGTGAGAGGAGGGCCATATCCATTTTTCTTCTTAATAGGTATTTATTGCGATATATATAATTATCGCAATAAATTTCCTAATATCGTTAACGTGGGAATATTTTTGATATCGCCCACTGACATTAGCTGTAGCATGAGTACATCTGTGAGTCTGTGTGTAGGAGGAGGAAGCGCTAACTATGAAGGGGCATATATCTAAGGGTACTTTCTTTCACACTAGCGCATTTGCCTGACACAAACGAGAGAACGGTTAACCCCATTAACAATAATGGGGGACGGCGCTGATCTGGCCGCCACCCGGCAAGAATGACAGGAATTTGCTGGACAAATACTGCGGTACAGCCTGCCGGATCACCACCACATATGTGAAAGTAGCCTAAGGCAAACTACTGTGAAGGGGACGTATATGAGAATACGTTCACTTGTTTGGGTGGAGTTAGAGGCGTGGCCTAGCATGAAAGAAAATAGCTGCAGCGCACTACGCACGCTCACGTTGTCCTTCTATATGGTTTTCATTATTGGCACTGGTATATATACAATACAGTACACAAATTTTTTTTTACTTTTCAAATATTTTGTTACTCATCCTGTCGTATCTCTGCTCGGATCTCAGTAAGCTGCTCTGGGCACTTGAACTTCAAATCGGACCATTTCCGCTGGATCTGGCCCGGGGTCTCCTTCTTCTGCTGGTTTGGGTGTCGGTGTGTGCCATCGTAATCCTGCCGGTCCATCAGCCGGACCATGTATTTAAGCTCTCCACAGCTAAATGCTGAAGAACCCCTGGATGCCATTTTGAAAACTTCGGCCTGCCTCTGAGGACTGCACGCCGCGGCCTAGTGTCATGCGTGCCAGTGTATTACGCAATCACCAGACAATAGTACGCTAAGGATTTGTACGCATTTTGTATGCTCATGCGTATGTATTCACTGAAATAGCGTACCTTTAACGACTGTATATTCGTATTTGTGCGGAAATGTTTGCAGAACACAACCAGAATAATAAATATTTTTTAAAGCAGCTTCGACCGAATAAATTCGTATTAAGAACAAGTCTTTTTATAAATTCGACGAACATTCGCTCATCTCTAGTCATCAGTATAAGAATCTCAGAAAACTCCCAACAATGGCTAACTGAAATAAGAAGAAATTGTGTTACAGCAAGCTTTAGAGACTATTTACATTAG
>ONZH01020169.1:0-54880 GCA_900303285.1 Rhinella marina
TCCTGGACCCCCGGTATAAAGATAAACGTCTCCTCTTTTATTCCGGTAGAGGAGAGGACGAATCGATTGCTGGAATACCAGAGGGAACTCGTGCAGAACATGATGGAGATTTTCCCACCCACCATCGCTGGCGGCAGAGAGGAGAGGGTCTCCCAGAGTCCACAACATCCATCAGGCCCACAGCCACCAGGGGAACACTCTCCAAGGTGTGGGACACGTTCATGGCACCCCCTTGTGCAACTTCCATCACTGCGGGGCCCGCTATCAGCAGGAGGGACAAGTATCGGCGGATGTTGCGGGAGTACCTGGCAGACCGTAACCCTGTCCTCCCCGATCCCTCGGCGTCCTACACTTACTGGGTCTCCAAGTTGGACACGTGGCTGGAACTGTCCCTGTACGCCTTGGAGGTGCTTGCCTGCCCTGCCGCCAGCGTGCTATCAGAAAGGGTGTTCAGCGCAGCCGGGGGCATTATAACCGATAAGCGCAGCCGCCTGTCAACCGACAGTGCCGACAGGCTGACGCTAATCAAAATGAACAGCAAGTGGATTGACCCGGACTTTGCTTCTCCAACCGTGGAAAGCAGCCAAAAGTGAAGTGCCATCTGTATGAAGTGCCATTTCCTCCTCCACCTCCTCCTCCTCCTCCTCCTTAACCGCCGTAGAATTGCTCCGTAAATAAGAAAAATTTATATGTTTATGGCTCACCTCTTGGGCCTCCACAAAATGTTTAAGAGGTCTCACCTCTTGGGCCTCCTCATAATTTTTAACCGGTCTCACCTCTTGGGCCTCCACATAATTTTTAACCGGTCTCACCTCTTGGGCCTGCACAAAATGTTTAAGAGGTTTCAACCTCTTGGGCCCCCACAAAATGTTTAAGAGGTCTCACCTCTTGGGCCTCCTCATAATTTTTAACAGGTCTCACCTCTTGGGCCTCCACATAATTTTTAAGAGGTCTCACCTCTTGGGCCTCCTCATAATTTTTAACAGGTCTCACCTCTTGGGCCTCCACATAATTTTTAACCGGTCTCACCTCTTGGGCCTCCACAAAATGTTTAAGAGTTGTCACTCTTGGGCCTCCACATAATTTTTAACAGGTCTCACCTCTTGGGCCTCCACAAAATGTTTAACAGGTCTCACCTCTTGGGCCTCCACAAAATGTTTAAGAGGTCTCACCTCTTGGGCCTCCACAAAATGTTTAACAGGTCTCACCTCTTGGGCCTCCACATAATTTTTAAATACGTCTCACCTCTTTGGGCCTCCACAAAATGTTTAACAGGTCTCACCTCTTGGGCCTCCACAAAATGTTTAACAGGTCTCACCTCTTGGGCCTCCACAAAATGTTTAACAGTCTCACCTCTTGGCCTCCACAAAATGTTTAACAGGTCTCACCTCTTGGGCCTCCACAAAATGGTTTAACAGGTCTCACCTCTTGGGCCTCCACAAAATGTTTAACAGGTCACCTCTGCCCAAATAACGTCTCCTTGGGCCTCCACAAAATGTTTAACAGGTCTCACCTCTTGGGCCTCACAAAATGTTTAACAGGTCTCACCTCTTGGGCCTCCACAAAATGTTTAACAGGTCTCACCTCTTGGGCCTCCACAAAATGTTTAACAGGTCTCACCTCTTGGGCCTCCACATAATTTTTTAACAGGTCTCACCTCTTGGGCCTCCACAAAATGTTTAACAGGTCTCACCTCTTGGGCCTCCACAAAATGTTTTAACAGGTCTCACTCTTGGCCTCCACAAAATGTTTAACAGTCTCACCTCTTGGGCCTCCACAAAATGTTAACAGGTCTCACCTCTTGGGCCTCCACAAAATGTTTAACAGGTCTCACCTCTTGGGCCCTCCACATAATTTTTAACACGTCTCACCTCTTGGGCCTGCACAAATGTTTAAGAGGTCTCACCTATTGGGCCTCCACATAATTTTTAACACGTCTCACCTCTTGGGCCTGCACAAAATGTTTAAGAGGTCTCACCTATTGGGCCTCCACATAATTTTTAACACGTCTCACCTCTTGGGCCTGCACAAAATGTTTAAGAGGTCTCACCTCTTGGGCCTCCACATAATTTTTAACACGTCTCACCTCTTGGGCCTGCACAAAATGTTTAAGAGGTCTCACCTATTGGGCCTCCACATAATTTTTAACGGGTCTCACCTCTTGGGCCTCCACAAAATGTTTAACAGGTCTCACCTCTTGGGCCTCCACAAAATGTTTAACAGGTCTCACCTCTTGGGCCTCCACAAAATGTTTAACAGGTCTCACCTCTTGGGCCTCCACAAAATGTTTTAACAGGTCTCACCTCTTGGCCTCCACATAATTTTTAAGAGGTCTCACCTCTTGGGCCTCCACATAATTTTTAAGAGGTCTCACCTCTTGGGCCTCCACAAAATGTTTAACAGGTCTCACCTCTTGGGCCTCCACAAAATGTTTAAGCGGTCTCACCTCTTGGGCCTCCACATAATTTTTAAGAGGTCTCACCTCTTGGGCCTCCACATAATTTTTAAGAGGTCTCACCTCTTGGGGCTCTACAAAATGTTTAAGAGGTCTCACCTCTTTAGCCTCCACACAGTTTTTAAGACGTCTCACCTCTTGGGCCTCCACAAAATTTTCCATGAGCCTCTGGCCAGCCCACGGCCTCTTCCTGCCTTTTGCGGTCCTATGCATCCCTCAACATCCCCACTGCTTTACCTGCTAGACATGACACTGGGCCAGGTCGGGTCACTGACATCTCAAGCGCCAACAATTTGGGCATTTTAAGGCTTCTGCATGTGTTTTTGAGTTGTTTTTACATTTTAAAGAAGACATGTCTGACCACATCTCACACACACACACAATGACAATTAGGGGTGGGGTCTATTTGCTTTCCCCTTGCCTATGCCATCTGTGGTTGTCATAGGCAACGTGATTTTAAGGGGTGCAGAATTTCATCTTCTTTTTTGTCTAGTTTGGCTTGGGGTCCATGGCAATGTTGAGGAAAGAAGGTTTCCTTGTATGGTCTCACTTTACAGAGAGGTTATATTGTGTTTGGAGTGTATTGTTGAGAGGCTGTGATAGTGGCGTAATAGTGCGACTTGGGCGCGTTATATGCACCCAGACATGCTTCCCCTGCTGTCCTAGTTGCATTCCAGCAGTGTTGGCATCCTTTTCTGAGGTTCCAGGGTGGACTTGGTGACCTCCAAGTGGTCGAATTGAGATTTCCAAGTGGCGAGCATTTTTTCCCCATAGACTTTAATGGGATTCGATATCTGGTCGAATAGTCGAATTTCGCGGTCTATTCGAATCGAATTTCGAAATTTCGAATATTTCACTACTCGCTCATCTCTAATCAGGACATAATAAAAGAAAAACATCTAGTGGTCCATGGAAGGTCTTAAAATTAGATAAATACAAGTCAGATGAAGAACATCACACAATATAGTCAAATGATTAATTATGTATATAACAAAAACTAGGCCAAAATGATGAATCTGGAAGTGTACACCACTTCCATAGGAATTAAGAGGGTAATTAGCAGTCAGGTGCTGTTAATGAAATTTCCTTGATGAATTGATTATCACTCAAGTATGACCACCTCTGTAAAAAAATAAAATAATAATAATGAAGTTTTGGCAGTTTACTGGTCCGGAGCATTCATCCATCTGTCTGTGAAGGGTTATAAAGCCATTTCCAAACAACTTGAAGTCCATCATTGTACAGTGAGAAAGATCATTTATCCACTAGTGGAAAACATTCAAGACTGGGTGTTCCTTATTTTTCTCATGACTGTATGCTGTGTGTGATGTATTCTGTTTATAAGCTTCCGTCCACATACATTATTTGTTCAAAGCCTATAGAACCCCAAAGCCTAATGTAACCTCAAAATACACAAGTAAAGTCAATGTATGGAGTCTGGAGTAGTTGAGCTTTTGGATCCATTGAACTTTGTTTTCCGTCCAGTATAACGGGAACCAGACGGATCCGTTATGCTAGCCTATATACTTCTATTACGACGGATCAAAACGGAATGCCTCTAAAGGTGTCCGTTTTGATTTTCATTTTATGGATTCCGTTATTTTCCGTTATAACGATGTTATAACGGAAAGCCATAACAGAATCCATGACTGTGATGTGAACAAGCCCTAACGCTTCTATTTCTGAAATAATTTTTACTTTGCAGCATTTTTTCCATACCTGCCAAAAACTTTTGTGCAATACTGGATATTTTACTCTTTGACAAGCTGATCATTGTAACAAGGTAATATTGTTCACGTCATATGTGGTTTCATGGTCCCCATATATGATGTGGTGTGGGCGTGCCATGTGACCAAGAACCACATGGCAAAATGTATCTAACCTTTCTAAGCCACGCTGCCTAAAAATGCGGTGCAAGACCAAAAAACATAATCAATTTGCACAAAACCAGGAGCAGTTTTGTTGTATCTAGCTGTGTGTCACACAAGTGCCCCACCACCTCACGTCCCCTGTAATGGTTGATCATTATGTTTTTTAAATATAATTTCACTGATACACAATTTTTTTTTCCTACAGGGCACAGTTGTTATGCCATTGCTGCACTCTGTACTGAAAGATAAACTTTACTTTAAGAAATCTGATGAGTTTTATCCAGAACACTTTCTTGACTCCAGTGGAAATTTCCAGAAGAACGAGGCCTTCATACCCTTCTCATTAGGTAATGGCATTTTAGTTTTTTGTATCTATCTAGTTTTTATATATGACAGATTTTTTCTACTACACATTTGAGACAAATAAATAAGGGTCATATTATTTCTTAAAAGAAAAATCACTGAAAATAATGCATTAACACAATAGATGCCAATTATTTATTTATTAATATTATCTATAGACCAAGGCCTCGTTCAAATATCCGTTTTTCATGGACGTGTGCTGTCCGCATTTTCCATGGACAACATACGTACCCATTAATTTAAATGTGTCTATTCACACATCAGTATTTTTGGGAAAACAGAGACATGCACCGTGATGCAGAGCAAACGCCCATCAAAGTCTATTGGTCTGTGAAAATTCATGGACACAACATGGCTGGCATCCGTGGTGCATCCATTTTTCATGGAAGGCAGATAGGAAATGTTTCTGAAATTAATTTTTAGCTGCACTTCCGTGGATTACGAATGACGGAGGGTAAAAACGGACACGCAGACCATCCACGGATCATTCACAGACATCTTCACGGATTAAAAAAGGACACTTTTTTCATGAATGTAATACCGACTCAGAAATGTGAACGAGGCCTAAGCCCTCACTTAGCCAATATATTTTGATCAAAACAAATGTGCCCGCCTACCAGTGACAAGGTGGTCTCAGTCAGGCAAGAACCTTCTCTAATATCTATCTATATGTCAGGGCATCTACATTCAAGAAAGGAGACCCAGTACTGTATATATAATGTGCTGCTACTTGTTACATCTGTGAGCTGCCAAGCATCCAACTAGAGGAAGCATGCACAGCTATATGTACCACCTAATAAAAGTCGCCATAGGCGGGACAAAAGTGCACAAAAAACTGATACTACCGAAGTGGGGTAATAAGAGCGCATTCAGACTTGAAAGTGCCACTCCTTCAACTGTATACTACAGAAAAAAAAACACTGAAAAAGATCAAACATCAAACATCTTTATCTGTGATAAATAATTATGCAAATGTACATGGCTGCATTTAAATAAGAAAAATCACTGAAAATAATTTCACTCACACAATAGATGCAAACATTATATATGGACAAAACCTTCATTCTGATACGATAAAATATGAAACTTTCAGCTAATATATTTGGTTAAAATATGTGTGCCTGCCTATCAGCGCCAAGGTGGTCTCCGTCAGGCAGGACCTACTCTAAAACCTCTTTCTGACTGAGATCACCTTGTCACTGGTAGGCAGGCACACGTGTTTTAATCAAAATATATTGGTCAAGAGTCTCAGATGTTATCATATCAGAATGAAGGTTTTGTCCATATATAATGTTTGAGTCTATTGTGTGAGTGGTATTATTTTCAGTGATTTTTCTTTTTTTAAATGTAGCCTTGTACATCCTCATATTTATTAATCACATCGTGCAGGGTGTTTTTTAATCTTTTTCAGTGATTTTTGTTCATATTATTTCTTGAAAAAAATCCACATGAGATTTACATGCACCTACATGTGGTTCTCTGGCATGCCAAACTGTAAATCTGTGGCAAAAAACGATGTTCAGCCTCAGATTAATGCCACTAGTTTCACCACAAATACACACTTGATTTTCCCAACAATTATTTCAAACCTATAAGTGGTTACCTTGTAAGCCATTGTCAAAACCGTTACAGACTCTAGAAACATGACCAGGATAATTGGGAGCATTTCCCTATATACCTTTACCAGCTGAATTTCCATAAGGAGGATCAGGACTTTTCAAGAATTTAACCTTGAGAACCCCCTACACACACACACACACACACACACGCACCTCGTCTCTTAGTCAAAAACTATGTAATTGTCTGTTAACATTTTCCATTCTTTGATTTGTAGGAAAAAGAAGTTGTGCTGGGGAAACCTTGGCTAAAATGGAACTATTTCTTTTCTTTACATCATTGTTACAAAACTTCACATTCCAGGCACCTCCTGTAGAGAAATTGGATCTTACACCTGGACCAGGGTCTACAAATGCTCCCATACCTTATGAAATCTGTGCCATACCTCGCAGATAGATTGTGCTTCTCCTTGAAAATAATACCAGTCATTCTGAAGTTTCAAAAACCTGTGTTTCCTAGCTCTTAACCTGCAAAACAATTCCTAACACTACACTAACACATATATATGGCCTTTCTATAGGATAAGCCCTCATTTTGTGTAAAGGTTGTGGGTCTGACACCTTGGATTTCCATAATTAAGCAGCTAGAGAGCATAATGGCCCCTCAATGTTACTCCTATCATAGCTGCACATCTGTACCTGGGGCTGAGCTGTAGTACCAGTAGGGGTCACTCATGTCATTGTTCTTCATTGCTTGGATAGCATTATAGGGACTGTCTTGTCCTATTTTTGCAACCTTTATCCTTTAATATTTTCAGTTCATATTTCCACATGAGGAGAAGAATTTATTTTAGCTTTAAATAATGTGAACATCTATATATGATAGTAAGGGGCTATACAGGACTTTAATACTGATGGTCTGTCATTTTCATTAAGAACTATCTTCACCGTAAGGAAGAACAAGGAGTCCTGGAAGTGAAGGTATAGACCCCACAAGGTCCTGATCTCAGCATTACTGAGTCTGTCTAGGACTACATGAAGAGACAGGAGGGTTTGAGCATGTCTTCATCCACAGAAGATCTGTGGTCAGTTCTCCAAGATGTTTGGAACAACCTCCCTGCCGAGTTCCTTCAAAAACTGTGTACAAGTGTACCTAGAAGAATTGATGCTGTTTTGAAGACAAAGGGTGGTCACACCAAATATTGATTTGATTTATTGCTAATTGTTAATTGATAAAAATAAAACATTAACACATATTTTTGAAAGGGTTAGGGCAGCGGAGGGTCATAGGAAACAGGCAGAGGTTGGTACACAGGCAGACAAACGGAACAGCACACCTTAGCAGGAATTAACAGACCAGAAAAATCTTTTGCTCCCTCTTATAGAGGAAGATGACTAAAGTACCCCAAGATTGCCAGCCATTGGCTAGTGAAGATCAGATTGCGTGGACTGGCTTTTAAAAGCTGGAGAGCGTGTTCATTCACCCTACTAGCAGACTGTTGAAGGCCTAGCTGGCAAGTGCAGGCCATGGTCTGCAACAGGGGATGACACACAGAACTCTGGTGGCCGAGCCTGCTGCTGGAGACCAGAGGAAGACTACAATACTGCTTTATTACCAGTCCTCACTGACTGTTTATATGCAAGGACGAACTTCTTAAAATTTGTTTTGTGTCTGAATCGTCAATTTTGTTTAGAATTCAGTTTGTGACCAAATCGATTCGTCACAAATCAAAATTGTTCTAATTGCTCTGAAATGTGTTAAACAACACCCCTTGTGCCCCAGGACTCAGATTTTTTAAGAAAAGATTATATTTCTTTTTGTTCATTTTTTATCCATTTTTTCTCTTTCTCTTCTCCCTATCTAAGTTCTTGAACACAATAGAACAGCAACAGAATATAATGTCAGAGTGACACTGACATACAAGCTATGGGTAAACACATGCTTAAAGTTCAACCAAACCTACAAATGATAATTGTGTGAATGCCCATAAAAAAACAGCCACAAGGAAAACAAATATAAATCCTTTATTAAATACTATTAAAATACATAGAAATTTAAAATAGAGGAATCCACCTTACAGCAGGGAAAAGAGATTAACCAGTGAGGGACTACTTCAATGCAGAAAAATAAAGATGTACTATAATGTATGATAAAAATACCAGGCAAGTATAGATTAACCCCTTCATGCCCAGCGGCATAATAGTACGGCGCTGGGCGCGTGTTTCAGATGATGGCTGCGGGTGACCTGCACACCCTACTAGGAGGAACCCGTGGCTAGCGTCCGCGACCGACATTAATGCAGATCGCAGAAATTTAACCCCTCAGGTGCCGCGGTCAAGCCTGACTGCGGCACCCGAAGGCGGCAAACACCGGAAGCATACGCTTCCGGTGTTGCTCCGGCTCCCCTGTGTGGCGATCGGAGGAGCCAGAGCATGCCTGCAGCAGCCCCTGTCATAGTCAATGACAGGAGGCTGCTGCATAGGCTTTCCTATGGAGCCCTTGCCTGTAATAGGGCTCCATAGGAAAGCATTGAAATCCTCAGACTCCAATGTAAGTGCATTGGAGTCTATGATATAAGCAATCAGATGATTGCTAGTTATAGTTCCCTATGGGAACTATAAAAAAAGTGTAAAAAAATAAAGTTTAAAAAAAAAAAAGTAAAAGTTCAAATCTCCCCCCTTTCCCGAAAATAAAAAAAAAGTATTAAAAAAAATAAAAAAATACACATCATGGGTATCGCTGTGTGCAAAAATTCTCATATTATAAAAATAACAAAATATATTTCCCATACGGAGAAAAGCAAAACGGAAAAAAGTGTCAAAAATCAAAATGCAAGAAAAACTATACATATTAGGTATCGCCAGATTCATACTGACCAGTAGAATGAAACGCACATAGAACGCCGTAAATAAAAATCCTGTAAAACTGTGGCGGAATTGCATTTTTTTTGCAATTTCACCCGATTTTTTTCCTGCTTCCCACTACACCATATGCAATATTAAATGGTGGCGTTGGAAAGTACAACTTGTCCCGCAAAAAACAAGCCATCATACAGCTATGTGAACAGAAAAGTAAAAAAGTTATGGCTGTATCAAGGCAAGGAGCACAAAACGAAAACGCAAAACTAAAAAAACCTCCGGGGCTCAAAGGGTTAAAGGGGTTATCTGAAACTATAAACTGCCCCCATGTGCCGGACCCTCACATGGAATATACTTACCCCGCTCCCTGCGCCGCTCCTGGTCTCCGCACCGCTGCTGTTGCTCCCCGTGTAAGGATGAAAACATCCGGTGTCGGGGGGAGCAGCCAATGGCAGGCAGAGACAGGGACAAGCCTCCCTAACTCATCCCTGTCCTCACCTGCCATTGGCTGCCCATCCCCCCGGACACCGGATGTTTTCATCGATGCACGAGGAGAAGCAGCAGCGGTGGTATATAAGTCCTAGTGCCAAGAGCCACAGAACCGTTGAAAAATAAAAAAGTATGTATCAAGTACAAAATATGTGCATGAGAAGCCCTAACATAACGCATTTTGCCAAAAGCAGGGCAATCATGAATAAAGGAATTGTTGCATCTATATATACTCACAAAGCGGTAATTGCCTAAATTGGAAACCGCGCTCTACCTGTATGCTAGGAAAGATCACATAAAATGGCATCACACATCTCGCAAGAGCATGGGCGCTATAGGTAAGTATCATGATCACAGATCTTGCAAAAGGACTGACGCTCCAAAACACTGCGGACATCATGTGACATCCAAGCAATTAAGAGCTGACCGAAATCCTACAAGATCCGGAATCCAAGACAACGCGCGTAAGAGCGATGTCAAACCATGACATAATGCAAAAAAGGCAGAGTCTCCAATTGCATTTAAAGACACAGAGGCTAAATGGGCATATATAAGTGTAGATGCATCATAGAGTATAATAGTACAATGATAGTAACAATGGAGACATCAGATGAAACATATCGGAGTCTGATATAATTAGACCATGTGCTTATATATAAAAGCATAAAGTAATATCAGATGAACACCACACGATCATAGATGTATATTGTCAATAAATATAACATTCATAAATATCCATTATTAGTATATGTAAAAATATCTCATAGAATGGCATACAACTTAAAGTAGAGAATATATTCTTTATAGAAAATATGTAATGTTATATATTGGGCAAAAGCAAAGAATTCATATATACACAATCAAAAAATCCTATTGTGTGCAAATCTATTCTTGGGTCAATGGGAACGAGAGATCTTTATGACTAATCCTGTGCAATCAATTTATAGGGTCCATTTTTGGACCCGTTACATTGATGACATTTTACTCATTTGGCATGGGTCTATCTGAGATCTGGAAGATTTTGTGATCACACTGAATAGAAACCTGTATAATATCAAACTCACATACAAATTCAGTAAATTAAAGGTTGATTTTCTGGATGTTGAACTACTGGTGGACGATATGGGATATATCTAAACTGACTTATGAAGGAAGCCAATAGCCACAAACACATTGCTACATGCGTCTTCTGCCAATCAGTAAGCGATTAAGCTGTGGGCACTTGGACGCCATCACAGTCATGGCTGTGATTGGCCAGCGCACGGATGCATAAATGCCGGATCACGTGTTGCGCCGCCATTTTGCTCTAACTAGTGTAGGGAGAGGATGCTGCTATACTCAAGGACAGTGTTAGGCTGTTATTGTTTTAAATAAGTCTGCTGGTGACTAGGGATGAGTGAACCTGTACTGCAAAGTTTGGGTTCATAACGAACTTTGCGAGTTCGGGTACCCGAACCCGTACGCAGAGTTTTTCACTGAAGTCCGGCTTCGGGTTCGGTTCGGTTTTCAGTTTTAACATTGTTATAGCAGAAAATAATAAAACATTATGGCAATTTAGTGGTAAAAACAAAACAACTCATCTCTTCCACTAGATCGCACTGCCGCAGTGTCTTCTATCATCTTTCAGCAAGACCAGCAAAAGGTGGTGAGCATGATGATGTTATTAGAGGTACTTTGGATGGTCCTATTGAATGAAGATAGAAGGACCTGCAATGACGTCACCAGGCTCACCACAGGTTCGCTCATCTCTACTGGTGACCTGTAGGAATTATTGATTGGTGCAATACAACACCTTTGATTAGTGACACGAAAATACAATAGTTAACAGGGTTGCTGACACATAGCTATTTTTGGGCCTGCTAAACCTTGTCCTTGCTGTTGTGACATGGAAATACAATAGTTAATCCGTCAGTTAATTGTGTTGCTGACACATAGCTATTTTTGGGCCTGCTAAACCCTTTCCTTGCTGTTGTGACACAGAAGTACAATAGTTAATCCGTCAGCTAATTGTGTCGCTGACATATAGCTATTTTTTTGGGTGCAAAATTCTTTCCTTGCCCCTGTGACACGGATATACAATTTTTAATCTGTCAGCATATTTATAATAATAATAATAATAATAATAATAATAATATTTATTTATATAGCACCAACATATTCTGCAGCGCTTTACAGTCCAGTGGTTCATGTACAAACATTAAATAAATATAAATAACATAGCAACAATTATTACACAAGAGGAATGAGGGCCCTGCTCGCAAGAGCTTACAATCTGTGAGGAGATAGGGGTGACACAAAATGTAGAAGTACTTGCTTTGTACAATGGTCCAGCCATCTTGGGAGAATAGGGGAGCAGATATAGAGCTGCATGAGCCGGTCAGCAGCCAATATATGAAGTACTTCTGGGTGCGGTGGAGAGTTCAGGTTCAGGGAGTGATGAACGGGCTATGTATGGAGAGGAGTTAGATCAGGGGAGATGATAGGCCAACCTAAAAAGATGTGTTTTTAGGGAGCACCTAAAGCTGTGTATGTTGTTATTTAGCCTGATTTCTTGGGGGAGGGCATTCCAGAGAACCGGTGCAGCTCGGGAGAAATCTTGGAGCCGGGAGAGAGAGGTTTGGATTTTTGTGGAAGTCAGTTGTAAGTCATTGGCTGAACGGAGAGAATGGGTGGGGTGATAGACAGATATAAGAGAGGAGATGTAGGGGGGTGCAGCACTGTGGAGAGCTTTGTGGGCGAGGACAAGCAGTTTAAATTGGATTCTGTACTTTATGGGCAACCAGTGCAGTGACTGGCACAGGGTGGAGGCATCAGAATAGCGGTTGGACAGATAGGTGACCCTGGCTGCTGCATTGAGAATAGATTGGAGAGGGGTGAGTCTGGTGAGAAGGAGACCAATTAGAAGTGAGTTACAGTAATCAAGACGGGAATGGATCAGAGCAACAATGAGAGTTTTTATTGCTTCCATAGTGAGAAAGGGGCGGATTCTAGAGATGTTTTTGAGGTGCAGGCGCCATGAGCGGGCGAGAGACTGAATATAGGGGGTGAAAGAAAGATTGGTGTCAAATGTCACCCCGAGACAGCAGGCGTGCTGCCTAGGGGTGATGATAGTGTCGCACACTGGGAGGGTGATATGAGGTTTGGGTAGGTTAGTAGACGGAGAGAACTGGGTGACTGTAAAAAAATGAGGAGAGCATCAAAGAACATGGCCGTGGACTTGGTGCTGCTTGTGTTAGTGGTGTTGGAGCTCCTCCTGCAGGGAGAGGACATTGTCGATCTGTGCCAGCTACGTGCCCAAATGAAACACCTTCCTCTGGTGCATAGAGGCGACAGGACATTCTGCGTCATTTTATAGGCCCAAATACCGCTCTAAGCTAATGATTAACCCTTTCAAGACCAAGCTATTTTTTACCTTGGTGACCAGGCTAAATTTTGCATATCTGACATGTGTCACTTTATATGTTAATAACTTTGGAACACTTTTATTTATTAAAGGCATTCTGAGATTGTTTTCTCGTGACATCTTGTACTTGATGTTAGGGGTAAATTTGGGTTGATAAGTTTTACCTTTATATTATAAAAAATCCCAAATTTACAGAAAATTTTTGAAAAAATTTAATTTTCTAAATTTGAATTTCTACGCCTCACAGGCAGATAGTGGTACCTCATTAAATAGCTTTTACTTAACATTCCCCATATGTCTACTTTATGTTGGCATCATTTTGAAAATTAAAGTTTATTTTTTTAGGACGTTAGAAGCCTCAGAATTTAAGAAGCAATTTTTCAAATTTTCTACCAAATTCTCAAAACCGACTTTTTCAAGGACCAATTCAGTTCTGAAGTCACTTTGAAGACCTTACATAATAAAAAAACACCCATAAATGACCCCATTTTAGAAACTACACCCCTAAAAGTATTCAAAACTGGTTTTACAAACTATGTTAACCTTTTAGGTGTTCCACAAGAATTAAAGGAAAATGGAGGTGAAATTTATAATTTTCAGTTTTTGTGCAGATTTTTAATTTTAATACAATTTTTCCTATAACATATCAAGGGTTAACAGCAAAACGAAGCTCAATATTTATTACCCTGATTCTGCAGTTTACGGAAGCACCCCATTTATGTTTGTAAACAGCTTTATAGGCACACGGTACTTCTCAGAAGGAAAGGAGCACCATATACATTTTGGAGGGCAGATTTTGCTGGAATGGCTTATTGGTGCTGTGCCATATTGGAAGGCACATTAAGGCACCCCTACAGAAGAAACCCCCCAAAAGTGGATAGTAAACAGGACATGAAGCGAGGCATAAATCTTCTAAACCTGAGCATCACCTGCATGATCTGGCATCTAACCGCAAAACCCAGACTGCAGTGGAGTAGACACCTCAAGGACCACAAAAGATCAGAGGCTCCTACTGCTCCCTCTTCTGCTGCAGTCTTGGCCTCTTCCTTCCCCTCTGGGGCAACAGTGGCATCTGCTACCTCGCAAATAGAGGATGTGGCATCGACATCACCACCTCCACTAAGCATCTCAACACGGTCTCATGAAAGCATTAAGCTGTCCATCCCCAAACACTGGAGAGAAAGAAGAAGTACCCTACTACCAAGCCCAGGCCCTGAATGCCAGTATTTATAAATTGCTGGCCTTTGAAATGCTGCCATTCTGTCTGGTGGTTCCCAGCCACCACTACCTTTCCAGGCGTGCCATCCCTGCCCTGCACAAACAAGTGGCAGAAAAAAAATCAGGTGTGCACTGCACAGTGGCAATGTGATAAAAGTTTATTCAGCTACAATAGATGCTGTGATGCATTATGGCTCCACTAACATGGTTTTATTTTTTGTTACTGAAGTAAAATGTGACTTTGCTGCTGTATCAGCACCATCCCTCATATTGTGGCAATGTACAACATGTTTAATAACACTGCTATAATTATGGCTTTGTGATTGCTGTAATAGAATTGTGGTCAACTTATTAAACTTTTTTTTTCCAAAAAATAACACATGTTCACTAGTGTTGAGCGAGCACCTCTGTGCTCGTATGCTCGGGTGCTCTGGCCGAGCACTTGGGGTTGCTCGAGTGCTCGGCCGAGCAACTGAGCATAATGTTAGTCAATGGGACTAAACCAGGCACCCCCCGCTCGGAAGAGGGGAAGGTGTCTGGTTAATAGAAAAAGGTCAGAATTGCGATTTCTCCTCTTTTACTCCTGTCACTCGTAAAAGTATGCTAATTAACTGAATTTGTACACATTAGCGTACAAATCAACATTACAGTGTGGGGAAGAGACTCGAGCATTGCGCTCGAGTACACTCCGTGTTCGGCCGAACACCGAGTGGACCCGAGCGTAGGCATGCTGCCAAACAGCGAGTTCAGCCGAGCATGCTCGCTCAACACTAATGTTCACTAAAACTCAGGTGTGACATAGTAAAACTTGGTTACGACAATGAAATACTTTTGCAATGATGTTTAACGTCTTTTCAAAGAGACGCTGTGATGCAGTATGCCTTCACTAACATGACTGTAATTTGCATTACTGATGTGAAATGCTTTTGCTGCCCCTTATCTTGCAGCAATGTACATTGCATTCAGTAACACAGCTATAATGCACTGAGATGCCCAATTACAAACGGTAAATAGAAACTAGTTACATAGTTACATAGTTACTACGGTTGAAAAAAGACACATGTCCATCAAGTTCAACCAATATAGTTTCTATATTTCAATTTCCCAAATATTCTCTAACTATAATGTTCGTATACTGTCCCTAGCTCAGTATACTGGTCTGCAGAGGCAGAGCCACTGAACAGCTTCCTGCCAGGTCGCAAGTACACAGCAGAATGAGGTCCTGCTCTTTCTGCACAGGTACCTCCCTGCCTGTTGCCCCCCCTTCCCCGCCCCCCGATTGGCTGTTAGCATGTCTGTCAACCTGTGAGCCAATCAGGGCTAGATGAAAGACATTGACACAGATGAAGATTTGCTCTCTTTTATTGACGATGAATAATGAACTCATAATATATATGTATTCGACTCATTCCTAAACATTAGCTATAGGAGAAGCAGAGAAAAGTTGTATAAAGTACTGGCACACAAGCTAATCCTTCCATGAACATTACAGAAGATGAGGCGACATTCTTTCCATGTAAAGGTGATACAGACATCAATATAGGAAAGGATTCTTTACAGTTAGAGCGGTCACATTGTAGAATGTCCTATTCTAATATGTAGTAATGGCAAATGCTGTATTAACATTTAATAAAGTTGAGACCTATATAATGGTAAATGGCTTTGAAGGTTATAATTCTTCTAGCAAGTAATGATGTTTGATTGAGAAAGGTTGAACTTGATATACCTTTGTCTTTTTTCCACCTTTGTAATGATCTGGAATCTGAATAAATATAGGGTTCAGATCTTGAATGTGAATTTATTTCCGGTTACAATATCTCTCTTTTTCCCATCCTGGGTTTTCTATTTATGGATTGTGTGTTTAGTACCATTGTCCCAGCATACCCTAAATTATTTGTTAGACCATTCTGGGAGTTGTAATTTCACGGAAGTGGTATTCTTCTCTACAACAACAGCTGTGCCACCACCCTAACTTTCGTGTAGAATGACATAGTAAATATTTTGAGGTATGGAGCTTTCGAATGTTTGCTACGGGGTCCAGAAATTTCTAATTTCACTCCTTTAAAGGGGTTCTGTAGTTCTTTAAAACTGATGATCTATCCTCTGGATAGATCATCAGCCTCTGACTGGCGGCGGTCCGACACCCGGGACCCCCGCCGATCAGCTGTTTGAGATGGCAGCGCCGCTGCTGGAGCGCTGCGGCCTTCTCTGTGTTTACCGCAGGCCAGTGACGTCACGACTAGTATAACTGGCCTTGGCGGGGCCAAGCTCTGTTTACTTGAATGGAGCTTAGCCCCGCCCAGGCCAGTGATACTAGTCGTGACGTCACTGGCCTGCGGTAAACACAGAGAAGGCCGCAGCGCTCCAGCAGCGCCGCTGCCTTCTCAAACAGCTGATCGTCGGGGTCCTGGGTGTCGGACCGCCGCCAATCAGAGGCTGATGATCTATCCAGAGGATAGATCATCAGTTTTACAGAACTGCAGAACCCCTTTAAATTGGGACAAGACTGTCGCTAAAAAATGTATTTAGATCTAACTCTAGATCTACATCTCACCTGTATATAGATCTCAAACCATGGATCAAGATCTACCTGGAGACTAAGGATCAGTAGATCTTAATCTTGGGCTTTTTTTCTGATGGCTTTGACACATCAGAACTGTCTTCTTGAATGTGTGTTTCTGTGAACCCGTGACCAGTCCTATTGAGGGAACACTGGGGAATCATGTAAGAATGTGTGGGTCTTCACAGAGAAGAACAGAGAGAAGGCACATCATGGACATGTAAGAAAAAGGCATGGCTTTGGAAGTAATACAATAGTTAACTGTGGCTGCTATCGCCGTTATGGGGCACTGGAACTTCTGAAACAGAGACATACAAAAAAAAGTGGCAGAAGTGTCTTCTGTCCATCAAATGTACATTCTTCCTGCTACCCTGGTAGATACTTGATCCCGACCAATAAGTAGATCCTATACTAAAAAATTTTCCTCACTTCTGCCTTAGATACATGACTCCTATTTGTCAAACATTTACAATTTCTTTCTATGACACAAAGGGGACATTTATCAAGTGCCCTGTCTAACCCAGGAAGAAGTACAGCGATGTCTTAGAAAGATTCAAATAGAAAAATCAGATGGCATGCATCCCGTATCCTAAGAGAATTAAGTAATATCATAGCCAGACCCTTAGGCCCTTTTGATACAAGCGAATTTTCCATGTGGTTGCAATGCGGGACGTGAACACATTGCGTGAAAAAGGCAGCATGTTCTATATTCTGCATTTTTCATGTAGCCCTGGCCCTATCGAAGTGAATGGGGCTTCAGTGAAAAACGCATCAAAGCGCATTGCACCCTCGTGGGAAAAACTGAACGCAATCGCAGAGAAAACTGACTAAACTTGCTTGCAAAACGGTGCGAGTTTCCCTGAATGCACCCTGAACGCATCTGGACCTAATCCCTCATGTAAGTGTGAAAGGCCTTATTTGTAATATTTAAGGACTCTATACTGACAGGGAGTGTTCCACAGGATTGGCCCTCGGCAAATGTGGTGCCAATATTCAAAAAGGGTCCAAAAACAGAGCCCGGAAGCTATAGGCCGGTAAAGTTTAATGTGTTCTCCAAAGTGTCTTTCACATTACAATCAATGGTAATCAGTCTATTGGCGAGGTACAGCACACATTTCATAAAGTTTAGGGGCATTTGTAATCCCTATGGCTGGAGTAAGGTCAAGTTCAGCTCCAGGTGGTGGATGGAATGTGAAGTTTTGCAACAGTGACGTAAAGAAGAGAAATATCTCCATTTTAGCCAAGGTCTCGCCAACACAACTTCTTTTCCCTAGAACACAAAGAAATAAATAAATGAGTGAAAAAATATATACATAATTCATCCTCCTTTTTTTTTTATTTTTTTTTTTTTATAAATATACATGTACAGTACAGACCAAAAGTTTGGACACACCTTCTCATTCAAAGAGTTTTCTGTATTTTCATGACTATGAAAATTGTAGATTCATACTGAAGGCATCAAAACTATGAATTAACACTTGTGGAATTATATACTTAACAAAAAAGTGTGAAACAACTGAAAATATGTCTTATATTCTAGGTTCTTCAAAGTAGCCACCTTTTGCTTTGATTACTGCTTTGCACACTCTTGGCATTCTCTTGATGAGCTTGAAGAGGTAGTCACCTGAAATGGTTTTCACTTCACAGGTGTGCCCTGTCAGGTTTAATAAGTGGGATTTCTTGCCTTATAAATGGGGTTGGGACCATGAGTTGTGTTGGGCAGAAGTCAGGTGGATACACAGCTGATAGTCCTACTGAATAGACTGTTAGAATTTGTATTATGGCAAGAAAAAAGCAGCTAAGTAAAGAAAAACGAGTGGCCATCATTACTTAAGAAATGAAGGTCAGTCAGTCCGAAAAATTGTGAAAACTTTGAAAGTGTCCCCAAGTGCAGTCGCAAAAACCATCAAGCGCTACAAAGAAACTGGCTGACATGAGGACCGCCCCAGGAAAGGAAGACCAAGAGTCACCTCTGCTGCGGAGGATAAGTTCATCCGAGTCACCAGCCTCAGAAATGGCAGGTTAACAGCAGCTCAGATTAGAGACCAGGTCAATGCCACACAGAGTTCTAGCAGCAGACACATCTCTACAACAACTGCTAAGAGGAGACTGTGTGCAGCAGGCCTTCATGGTAAAATAGCTGCTTGGAAACCACTGCTAAGGACTTTCTGATCTTCAATACAATATTCACCTGCTAGATACCTAGCAAGGAAACTGAAAGCCAGGTCACTAGAGATGAGCGAACGTGCTCGTTACGAGCACTGTAGCGCTCGGCTCCCCTGCGGGCATTGCGGATCCGTCCTCAGCTGCGTGTAAGTCAGTGGGGACGGATCCATTTGGTATGACACTCATACCAAACGGATCCGTCCTCCTCACCCGTCTGAAAGTCAGTGGGGACGGATCCGTTTGGTATGAGTGGCATACCAAATGGATCCGTCCCCATTGACTTACATGCAGCTGAGGACGGATCCGCAATGCCTGCGGGCATTCCTTCGCAGGGGAGCCGAGCGCTACAGTGCCCGTAACAAGCACGTTCGCTCATCTCTACAGGTCACATGATACTTATGAGGATCACATGAAAGCCTATCTAGCTTTCTTATGGATGTATTTTACAGAACTTCAATGGGCTATACCATTTCCTTTAGGTATATAAATATAGATAAATACATATATATTAGAAAATTGTTCAACATTCTATTCTCTAAATAAATAAATGTAATCATTATAGGGGTTGGCCACTATATAAGTATTTTATTCAGCATTGTGGGAGGCAGGGTAAAAATGAGTTTCCAAATATACTTTATTTAAAAAATCTGTCTGGCAATCTTTTAATAGTAAGCCATGCTCCCCCGAGCCCCGCTCTGCCGTGCAGCCAGTTCGTCCATGGCTGCACGCAACATGGAGGAGCTTTAGAGAAAGCTCTTCCATGCCTGTAGTGTAACTGCACATGCGCTGCTTTTCCTAATCTGCCTAAGAGCAGCGCATGTCAAGTCAGAGTTCGGAGCAGGGAGCATACTAGAAGCGCGTCTGATCCCCTGGCCGTAATTCTCAAAAATATGAGACTCAAACATCAGAGCCTCAGTAAAGCACATTTTTAAGTAGTAACATGGAATATATATGCCTGTATATATGTGTGTGTATATATATAGTGATTCCTCAAGACACAATGGCCTCAGGATACAATATTTTCAACATAAAATGGTCTTTTCTGACCCATCGTAAGTTGAAACTAGACTCAACATACAATGTCTCAGACTCAGATCCAACCAATCAAGGCCACCTCTCTAGTAAAATAGCTGGATTAGTTGCTAGTTAGCAGCTATTCCTAACTGCTATATGTAAGGAGTTGTATTATCTGTCTTAGTTATCTGCTTATTTTTCTTAAATCTTCATTTTCTCTTATCTTGGATCATATTTTGGGGCTTTGGAACAAATTGCTCAACTTACAATGGTTTCAACATACAATGGTCGTCCTGGAACCAATTAATATTGTATATTGAGGGACCACTGTTTATATATACACACACATACATACACACAGACATAGACACATCCGTCTTTCAGGGGTTAATAAGAGGTTGGACAAAAATACATACTAACCTCATCCATTTGTTCGCAGACAGGCTGTCATGGCCATTTTGATTGAAGAAAACTATCTGATCTGATAATGTCATCACGCTGGGCGGACGTGGTGATGTCACTGGCCAGCGCTTGTGAGATTTGGTACATTTTCTTCAATCAAGATGGCCACAATGGATGATTGAAGAAATTCAGATTTGTGAAGAATCAAATTTTTTCTGAAATTCAAATCGAAGTCAATTTGTTTAACACTAGTCTCAATGTACAATAATTTCAATGCACAATAGTTATCCTGGAACTAACTTTAACCTGAGGTGCCACCATACAACCACCTAAAAAAGTTATTTATTGTTAATGTTACCTATTGAGAATGGTATGAAGGCCTCATTCTTCTTGAAGTTTCCAGCAGAGTCAAGAAAATGTCCTGGATAAAATTCCTCTGGTTTCTCAAAGTAATCTTTATCCCTGAGAGCGGAATGCAACAGTATAATTATTGCTGCCCCCTGGAAGAAACATAATATAAAATATGTAAGTTGAATGTAATCACATAAAAATGGTTAAAAAAATGACCACAAAGAAGAAATTAATTTCCTAGAGGCCCACTAAATAAAGCTAAAAATTCAATAAAATAAGGCTATGTTCAAATCATGCAAACAATGGCCGGCTCACAAATGAATATATAAAAATGCAATTTATTACACCATTCACAAAATTCATATTATATAAAATAAAAACATCTAATTCATGCCAAATAATCACAGTCTCGTTCCCTTTTAACAACAGATTGCGGAGCTCCCACAAACAGAACTTAAATCAATTCACACAGTGCGGTATATAGTCTCTGCTTCAATGTAAATCTTTACTTAGTCTTCATATCCATTACTTATTTCTGGCCATATTATTATTAGTGATATTACGTTCTTCAGTATGGCACAGTTAATACAGAACTATTTTTTGTAGCAGTAGACAAATGTATGGGTATGAATCTCCCTGCTAAACCACCAATAATATACACAAGAGCTCCTAACTTAGTTATATAAGTGGCACCAACTAGAGATGAGCGAGTGCCATTTTAGCTTATTTGCGTACGCATTTTAAAATTGGTACACTAATACATACGCATATTTTAATCTTTACACAAATGCGTACGCATTACGTACAAATTGTTAAAATGCGTACACATTAGTGTACAGATTAAAATATGCGTATGTATTAGCGTACCAATTTTAAAATGCGTACGCAAATACGCGAAAATGGCACTCGAGCATGCTCGGCCGAGCATGCTCGCTCATCTCTAGCACCAACGATTAAAAAACCAAAAGAAAAACTACTGACAGCACCATGGATCCCACTAAAAGGAGTCTACAGATGCGACACATGCTATAACTGTGTAACCAAAATAGTGTCCACGACCAATGGGTTTGAATGGGAGATAAAGGAAACTGTTGTGTAATTGCGAGGCGGTAATCTATATTACTGCACAAAGCAGTATATAGGACGCACGGGAAGGACCATATCAATAACAAAAAAAAGGGTATGAAAAACACACACTGTCAAACCACTTCACAGTATATCATGCAAATGATCCAACAGGACTGACGTTTGCAGCTATCGAGTCTGTGAAAAAAAGACAGGGGGGGGGGGGATATTTCAAATCCAGGATGTCAAGACACAAATCACAAAAGATCTGTGAGTTTGGTTCTTTGTTGTCTTCTGGACTCAATTCTGAATTGGAGGTTTTTGGATTTTTATAGTTGGTTGGGCCTGTGGCAGGGTTTCATGACTGGTCAAGGCCAGGCTGTTTTCCAGTGCCTTGACATGTCCTGTAGCCTCTCACTGGCCCCTTCATTTCATCTGAAATAAGATACTGCTTTGTAAGTTATTTGCATAATTTTCTGATATATATATATATATATATATATATATATATATATATACACACACACATACAGTATATAAATAATATTTTCTTATATATTTTTATATTTTCGTATTTTATGTATTATTTATATATTTTTTATATTTTATGTACACATTTCTATCTGAGATATGCAAACTATAAAATTAAATAAATAAGCAGAAAATAGAGAATAGGCATTATAAGATAAAAACTTATGTTCGGTCCAGGTTTTTAATGTTACTTGTTGCTCCATATAAGCAGCAATAGGTCCTCCAATATCATATTATAAGTTTCACAGAGGAAGAAACTTATAGTTTCGAAATGCGCCTGGAGAAATAATACAATATGGTATCGCTATACTCAATTACTATCACAATCTATATCACTACAGCAAGCACGAGGAGCGGCGTTCAGAAACTATGATCCCGCATGCGCCAAGGATGATGCTGGTATGAATGCGGACTGCAAATCTTAGCAGCCATCAGCTAACAGTGAGGATCACAACAAAGCTAAACCAGGTTCATACTAAACATATACAAATACATCAAATACTGTCAGAAGCAGTCCAATTGCAAGATATGCATCTTGCTATACTGATTATCCTCTACAGCTACAAAAAAAAGAGTTCTGTATTAAATGTGCCATACTGAAGAACGTAATATCACACAAACTAATATGGTCAGAAACAAGTAATGCATATGAAGACTAAAGTAAATATTTATATTGAAGCAGAGACTATATACCGCACTGTGAATTGATTTTAGTTCTGTTTGCGTGAGCTTTGCAATCAGTTGTTAAAAGGGAACGAGACTGTGATTATTTGGCATAAATTAGATGTTTTTAGATATTTTATATGATATGAATTTTGTGAATGGTGTGATAAATTGTATTTTAATTTGTGAGCAGGCCATTGTTTGTATTGTTCAAAATTAGCTAAATGGTTCTAGCTGGTCGAGTTACTCTCTGGTGAGCCCCTCAAATCTACTGTATTCTATGTTCAAATAATGGTCATGATGACTGAATTGTCTACTTGCTCATGAGGCCCTGTTATGCTGATAAGAGCAAGACTTCAGGTTCGGATACTCTTTAAAGAGAGACTCTTAACTGAACTACAGCTACACTTCAAAGGAAGGTTTATAATATGATTTTATTAAATATAATAAGTAGTTTATACATATAGTGATATAATGTCCTTCTTTTGCACTTATTTATACACAAAGGATAAAGAACATAATACACAATTATATCAACACTTCATCTGGAGTCCTGACTACATCCAGAATGAAGGTACATACATCATCGATTGAGTTATCATCATCTGACAGCGACATTCAGCTGGGAAGCCCTTTCAGCTAAAGCAGTCAGAGTCTCGATCGGGAAAACACCGGTCCCTACACGAGGCATCCCCCTGTAGGATGAGCTTCTGACTTACTTCCTGAAGGGTTACAGCTATATACCAATTAAACAAAGAGTTCCATTCCCTAGTGGAACGTAGCCAGCACATGCGCTGTATGATTGTCACTGTGTACGTGTTGTTCATCTGCTCTCACCACAGACCTTGGAGCGGCCAGTTCCCAGGTCCGCAGCGAGTCAGAATCCCAAAACAAACCTGGAGAAAATATGTAGACACAACCTTACTCCGTGCACCTGCATTCACAGGTCTTAAATCAACACTTTAACTGAACAGATACTAAATGGAATTCAAATGATCAGAAACTTCATCTTCACACTTTAATCCACCCTTGATCATTTGAAATCATTTTGGTCTTCTATAAAGAGGCAATACATTGGATACAACATATAGCTATCAATAAACGAATGACAATGCAAATCATATATATGCAATGGTTCCTTAGTTTCAAAGTAAATTCCATAAAGGTATCTACAACTTAAGTACGATAACCTATTCTACATAATCCATCAACCCTATTCATTTAAGAATACAACATGAAACCACTCTGGTACCACTGGGCTTCTAAAAAAGAAAAAAAAAAAAAAAAAACTATGTATGTTGGACTAACAAGAGTTTCTTTCATAAAATTCTTCTTTGCTTCTGATTTTCTTAAAGGCACAGTCTCTGGCGACTTTGGAATCCTCCTCTCATCAACTTTGTATTTTTCCTATTTTTCTGTTACTGTTATAAAAACTCAGTCTTTGTAATTTTGTCTAGCACATTCCCTTATGCCCTCCTTTCCCCATGCTGTATAATCACAATTCTAAGTGCAGGTTTTAGAGCCTCCTTTAAGTGGTTGTAGAACAGTTTATAACCTTGTCTGTGGGGGAAGCTGTGACACTGGGAGCTACTCCCCTTACTGGTCTGCAAGTTGTACAAAGTCATCAGCCCTGCTGGTTTGTTTGTGTACTGCAGGAAGTCTTGGGCAGACGATTTCCTTGGCGGTCCACCCTCCGACAACAGTAGTGCGAGCAGCAAGGCCTTTTTCAGGATGGCAGACCAGTGGTTAATGTCTTTTTTTTTTTTTGAGTGGCAGACAGGCCACCAAAAGCTTTATTTTACCACACCTGGTGTGGTTAACTTGGGCAGCACCTGGGCACTGCTGAGGTTGTCAGTCCTGGCTCTGTTAAATAGCTGATGGATCCTGCACTTAGGAAAGATAGAATTGAAAACAAACGTGAACAGTTGCATATATGTATTCTAAAAGAAATAACTCAGTTTCAAAATATAGTCAGTTCCGTATAACTCAGTCCATGGGTTTTTTACTCAGTCCAAAATAACTCAGTCTATGACAATTTAAGCCATAGATGGGGTGGAGTAAGTTTTAGAAGTTCCTTGTGCGTCATTTACATCACACCACCCCTGCATCAAATGGATTCAACAAAACAAACAAATGTGTCATTATGACTTTTGTCAGTCCAACACTGCTTTTAAATAACATTGCCCAATGGAACCGTAGAGGTCCTGTGTCTAAACTCTGTATCATATCTAGTTACCTGTATATTAAGCTGACCTCAATAAAGTAATCAAAAATGCTAAACAAACTGATATATTTAGCAATTTACACGCCATGGTGGTCTTCAACTTCATTTTTAACACATTAAATAAATAATGGCAATCAATATTTTTCCAATGGTCTTAGACAGCCTTTGTCACGTGATAACAATGTAACATATATCACTTGCTGTTAGTTCTATTATGACTGTATACTCATAACACCTAGTTGTGTAAAAGGAAAACACATTTGTTCTGATATCTTTTCATTTGTTGAATTCTTCTGCAATATAAACCATTAAGACTGACAGTACAGATAACACATGTAGGTCCGACGGGAACATTTCAACACAAAAACATATCTGAGTTCCAAAAATTAAAAATCTCGCAAATAAAAATGTTCCCAATGTGCATTACAAAAAAAAAAAAAAAACACACACATCTCAAGTGCCTTGACATTTTCATTTCTTGCTACAGCCTCATATATTCATATATCACACACAGTTCATGGCCACATGGAAAAACTTCACACACAACTTCAATACATCTATCTCACTGTCTGGTCAATCACAATCCTTGAGAGAGAGAGAGAAACATATTGTAAACTCAATTGCCCATTTCTTGACAAACAATGCACAGTCTTCATATCTTCTCTCCTACAAACAGAAAGTAAAGGTCCTTTTAGACGGGCCGATTCTTCTCCCTGCCCGAGCGCCGATCAGCGATATCGGCGCTCGGGCAGGGAGCCTTTACACGGCCCGACGAATCGAGCGCCCGGCCGCACGAGTGATCGCTGTATCGCTCGTGCGGCCGGGAAGCTCCATACTGTCAGGCGCACATCGCCTGTTTACACAGGGCGATGTGCGCCCGACAGATTGGATCTTTTGGTTTCTACAAAAGATCCAATCAGCCGACGAACGAGCGTTTTGCTCGTTCGTCGGCTGATTAGGGCCACTTTTACACGGGCCGATTATCGGCACTAGCGTTCCTAGGAACGATTTTTCGGCCGATAATCGGCCCGTGTAAAAGGACCTTTACACAAACAGATGCAAATCCAATTATTCAAGAAAAAAACATAAGTGCATATAACAGAATAACACAATCAATATGATGCCACATGGACATAATCATTATATAAAGGATATCCCATATAATATACAACTATTACTCATTAAAACCACCTAGTACATTATTATAAATACCATGGAAAATATACATAACAGTTCTCCCCTCTTTTTTTTCGTGTTTCACACATTCTTTGTAAAAAGATAAAAGAGCAAATTGTGAAATAGGAAACAAAACAAAAATGAATTATCTCCCCTCTATCTCTTCTTCTACTCCGCAATCTGTATTAAACCAAAGAAAGACAATTAACAATGCAACATTTCAAGTCCTAGTTTAATTGCTTACATAATTCATTTAAGAATATCCCTTGTCCCCTATCAACATACTTCCATTCCTTTAACCCTCCATTGTGCTTCTCAGGGCAAACACTTCTTTCCCTTTTCCAACTGTCACTTTCTACATACAATTTACAACATCTACTGGATCTGCTCCTTGTAATGTTGACAACCAATTTTCACACAATCCAGTCCAATAGGACCACTTGGTGACTATAATGTAGTAGGGAGCTTTCTCCCATCCTGAAACAACTGCTGACACAAAGAAACACATCTTTTTCTAATATAAGGACATCATTTCCACTAAATGTACACTTTTTCCGGATTATTGGACCTACCCCTTTAAATTCCAGATTATCAGGATTCTATAAAAAATCAGCTCTACGTCTCTCTGAGTATGCTGCCGACTACGCCATTAATGTTTTGCTGATAAGAGCAAGACCTCAGGTTCGGATACTCTTTAAAACACCGGTCCCTACACGAGGTGTCCCCCCTTAGGATGAGCTTCTGACTTATTTCCTGAAGGGTTACAGCTATATACCAATTAGGGTCCATTCACACGTCCGTGTGTGTTGTGCACCGCACATGGCCGGCTCTATTATAGAGATGCCTTTTCTTGTCCGTGGCTCCGGACAAGAATAGGACATGTTCTATATTTTTGCGGGGCTGCGGAACGGAAGTGCGGATGCGGACGGCACAATGTGTGCCATCCGCATCTTTTGCAGCCCCATTGAAAATGAATGGGTCCGCACCCGTTCCGCAATTTTGCGGAACGGATACATTCTGCGGACGTGTGAATGGACCCTTAAACAAAGAGCTCCATTCCCTATTGGAACATAGCCAGCACATGCGCTGTATAATTGTCACTGTGTACGTGTTGTTCATCTGCTCTCACCGCAGACCTTGGAGCGGCCAGTTCCCAGGTCCACAGCGAGTCAGAATCCCAAAACAACCTTGACAAAAAATATGTAGACAAAACCTTACTCCGTGCACCTGCATTCACAGGTCTTAAATCAACACTTTAACTGAACAGATACAAAATGGAATTCAAATGATCAGAAACTTCATCTTCACACTTTAGGCCCTCCCCTCTAAAGCTTCTAACTCCACCAACTTTGAAGACCCCCACCACCACCTTGACTGCTGTGACAAGACTATGCTCCAACATTACTTTGTGAAGGTGACTGGGGGCTTTTGGCTTACTACCCCCTTTTAGCCCCATTGATCAACCTTCCAAGCCCCAGGCTAAACCTGTGGGACTTCCGCTTTCTCAACTCTGCATGCTCCATCCAAACCCTCATTATGCTGCCCTGACCCTAGGCCTGTGATGGCTAACCTCCGGCACTCCAGCTGTGGTAAAACTACAACTCCCAAGATCCCCACTTGCTTGGCTGTTCTCAGAACTCCATAGAAATGAAAGGAGCACGCTGGGAGTCATAGTTTCATCACAGCTGGAGTGCCGGTGGTTACCCATCACTGCCCTATGCGCTATCCTTAGGCCATTCTTACTTGCTTTCAGTTTTTCTGCTCCACTCTAGAAACAGAGAAGAAAATGACAGAATAGGATCTTTCATATTACAGAAACCAGGGATGGCTGAAGGACTCCCCCGACTAGTCAGGCCTCCATTAGTGAGGTTGGCGTTTTTTTGGGCAACATAGAACTGCATGCTGCGTTATTTTGTCCTGCTTTTTCAATGAAATCTGGCATGGAGGTTCTTAATGCAGTCTGTGATGCAGATATGATTGAGGTCTTTACTTGAGTGAATCAAAATATTGAATCACTTGAGTTTAAGAGAATCATTTAATGGGTTGGTTCTGATCAGCGTCACACTCCATAATATTGGTACATTTTGTGTGCGGCAGCTGGGCGAGAGCTGATTAAGTTATTCAGGAAATGGTTGGCCCACCTGCCATCGACTGGGTATGGTTATGTTCCCTTGTCCACCTCATGCCTCTTTCATACTCTAGTAAATCGCAGACATGTGCTGTCTGTAGTCTCTATGGATCCATTGACTTTAATGTATGTATTCACACATCAGTGGCTTTTTACGGACCATAAGTCCGTGGTGACAACCCCTGAAGCATGCCCTATTTTTACCTTTATTATGGATTGATCGTGCACATTATAGTCTACGAGCCAGTGAAAACCACAGACACAACATGGTAGCCATCTGTGTTTGGTCCATGGTTTTTACGGATCGTTGATAGGAGATGCTCTAGAAATTAATTTTCAGTCTAACAGTGTCCATGGAATATGGATGACACAGACCGAGCACCGATTCTTCACACCTTAAACGTTTAATCACTGACCATCTTGTCATGGATGTCATTGTGGACATGGGCGTGTAAAAGAGGCCTCAGTTGTTGAGTTTGTTGGGTAATTCTTTGGGCTGACTATCTGGACCTAGAAATGGTTTCTATTAGCCATTTTTCATTAGAATTATTTTCTTGCTTTCCTATATGTTTAGAAAATCAAATAAAAGATGTTTTTCTATTTTGTGACACTTATGTAAGATCAGTGAGAGTAGGGAAATCTCTGCCACAAGATGTTGTGATGGTTGATTCATTAGACAAGTTCAAGAGGCATCTGGGTGACTTTCTTTAAAAATCTAAAATACACTATATATGTTCTAGATTTCTGGAGATGACATGTTTCTCCCTAATTGAGATGAGTGAAGTATTCAAAAATTTGATTTGGTGGCCTCGCTGAATTAAAAAAAAAAGTGCTTTGTGACAAATTACTTCGTCTCAAAGCGCATTTCTTTGTGAGTAGTGGGTGCAATGACAGGTAGCAGCAATTGCCCCTCTACTTGTCATTGTACCCCTCAGATGCCATGTTCATAGCTGATCACGGCATCTGATAGCAATGTTACAGTGTAACATAAAAAACATTTAAAAAAATCATACTTACCTCATCCATTTGATTGTGAAAAAGCCAGCTGCCGCTATCTTGATTGAAGATCTAGTGCTAAATCTTGCACTGCCCGTCATCACGTCGGCTGGTGTGGTGATGTCATACGTCTCTGCGCACGGGAATTCGTGCAAGATCTTCATTCAAGATGGAGGCAGCTGCCTCATCACACTCAAAAAGATTAGGTACTGTAAGTATGATTTTTATTTTATTTTATATTTTTTTCAGGGAAAATCGATCACAAAGCACAAGTTAATTCAGCTTTACTGCAAATTGAATTTTCCCTTCGATTCTGATCTAAATTCCACTTTGTGGAGTTCAATTCGCTCAACACTACTCCCTAACATGGGGCAACTGGCAACTGCCGGAGAGGGTGTTTTGCTTTCCTCTGGATCAACATGGTAGGAATATAAGAAAGACGTGATGGACTTTTTTTCAACCTTACCAATAAGTAACAAATGAAAGTTATGGCGGACCGGTGAAGTAAGGGGTGGCCTAATGTAGAGGGTTTTGTTATTGACAGGGTTTGATGAAAACAGATGAGAGAGTTACCTTCGGAATAAAGTAGCCTCTAAAGGTGATATCTTCAGTAGTTGCATGTGGAAAAGTAACCAGTGCGACATCCCCAAACCGAAGAATTTCATGAATGACGGCATCAGTATACGGCATTTGTTTCCTATGCTCCATTTGAGGTTGGGCCGATCCAATCACACGTTCAATTTCATTTTGCACTTTTTCTGTCATAACAGAGATAAATGAAGATTAAAATCCACACTAAAGAAGCTGTAGAACAAGGCAAAAATACATTCTAAAGGGGTTATCTGGTCTTTTAAAGTATGGTTGAAACCAGCTAGGAATAGGACAAACTAAATTTCAATGTACAGTGAAATTGTTTCAGTCTGTTTTACGATAACTCGGATGTTCTGAATCTCTGATGTAGGGACACATCACAGCTGAGGCCAGTCATTGCCTACAGTAGCACCCGTGACCCAAGATAGGGACCTGAAGTCCAATGAAGACAGCCCCAGAGCCAGGAGGCTGGAATGGAGCGGCAGACAGAACGTGAGTATTTCTCCAAAGGTCCTGCAAACTGGAGGGCAGATCAAAAAACGGCTCGGACAAATCCTTTAATGTGTTGTCTGCTGGAAATATCACTACCAACTGTCAGAACTAAGGGTCCTATAGTACTCTACCTAGCATCATATGTCTTCAACTTGGAGATCCTCATACTGTATGTGTAATGTATGTATACTATAGAAACTATGTATATGTAACTGGTGCAGTATATGAGCACAGGAACCAGGCAGGTGGCAGATTTTAAACAAAATTACTTTAGCAATGAAATGGGTCATTCTGGGTTGTACAATGACTTAATATTAGTACAAATATCCAAAAAAACACTGAAAAGGTGTCCCCTCAGCTGCCAACTGCCATTTCAGTAATAACAGTGCCAGCCAATCCCAGCTGCTCTTGTTTAGGTGTCTGGTACTTGAAGGGGTTGTCCCATGATTAATGTAAAAAAAATGAAACATACATCATATAGTCCATGACAGTCTATTTCTAACAAAGCTAGAACCAGCCCTGTACCTCACATGGATCCAGAGATCTCCTTATTCATTGCTCCAATTGCTCTTCAAGATTTATTTCACATTGGCAGCTCAGGGAGTGTCTCCTTTCTACTGCAGCTCTCTCCATTACACATCTCAGGCTGCAGCTCAAGTGGCGGGTCCTTTTTCAGGGGCCTGTCCTTTCTGCTTCAGCTCTCTTCCTATCATAGCTCAGAGGACATGTCTTTACTACCAACGTTCCCTCCCTGTAACAGTAGATATGGCTGGTGGCATTTGAAGGATTTAACTGAGCATGTCTCTGCAAGGTGGACAGAGAAGCAAGAAAAAAAAAAACAAACACCAGGTGGTGCTATACAAATAGAGGTAAATTATTTAATACTGTAGCTCAGTGGCTATGCTCACTTTTTAATTACATGCATTCAGATCCAAGTGGTGGTATGATAAATGTGGAATATGTTTTGTAAGACAACTTTACTAACTCTGTTCCATCTCTTCAGCTCTCTAGATGCTGCTCTCCTTGATGACTCTGTTCTCATGGTCTCTCTACAGTCTCTCTATACTTTCCTCTCATAACTTCTCCACAACAGGTCCTCCTCTGTCAGCACCTAAGCTCTGTCCCCTCCTTTCTAGAGATTTCTACAGTGTCCAATACTGGGCTGTACTGGTATAATCTGCCACATTTAGTAATATATTTATTCTACATATAAAACCAGACCAACTGTGAAAACCAGGATAAATATTAAAGGGGTTGTCCGAGTTACTTTTTTGTCATTTGTATGTTTCTAACTAATCAAATATAACAGCTTTTCCAGCACTTTGTGCTTCTAAAGCTGCTGGTTTTTCAGATTTCACTCAGGGTCACATGACCTGTGATGTCAGCTTCTCTGCCTGCTCTGCTAAAGTTTGTGCACAAGGAGATAAGAGTCTGTACACGAGATGTCACTGTGCTGGCCAGCTCTTGCTCTCTGCTCTTTCCCTGGATTCTTTCACATAAAACATTAACCCCTTCAGCCAGCACAGACTCAGGGCTCAAGGCTTTACAACAGTAGCTACAGGCAATTAAGAGACATAGGATCTGCCCTCCTCATCCTGTAGACACAGAGCTGACACTGGAGGAGATCTGCAGAGTATTGCACAAGAAAGGTAGGGGGAAGTTCCTGTGTGCATCAGTAACGTCATTGTACAGCTGAGACTTGTAGTTCTACACATACAACATGCTGCTGAGTATACTAGCAGGCAGACATTTCACTCAGGGCAGACTTATTCACTCCTTTTTCAGAGCAGTAGGAGGGGCTAGAGATTGTTATTATTGCAGGTAAACAAAGGCTAGAAGAGAACCAGGAAAATGAGGAAATTAAGATTTTATTTTTTTTGCCTAAAAACTTGCTTAACTTAGTTATATATTGCTGCCCATCAGATACTGTATACAGTACTATATTTTTTTTTTTCATACAACCCTTTTAAGTATACAATGGAATACAAGTTATATAGGTACTAGAACAGTCTAAAATATATACTACAGGCACATTTACGACTCTAACATACGTATATGTTCCTTTTCAATAAGGTAAACAGAGCTACCACCGAGAAAGATTTTGCATCATTGGGACCCATGGGTTTCACGTTACACCTCTGTATCCATTTTATTTTCTGGACAATTAACAGAAGTTGGGACATGTCCATAACTAGATACTAACATAGGCTAGTTAGCAGTACTTACTGTGACCTATTTATTCAGCTGCCTGTGAACCTGCTGACAGCTGCAAACCTTGCCGCCATCAACATACAGTTGCTTGAAGACATGAGCTAAATGGCAACAGTACATGGCTAATTTCATCACATTGTGGGCCCATTCTTCCTAGCAAATGGTTCGAGACTAGGCGTAACTCACTCATGCTGTCTTCCACATAGCTTAACATGCCATAAGAAGCAGGGGTGTCGCTAGGGCTTTCTATCTGGGGCCAGGGCCCCGAATCAAAATACCACTGCCCCGAACCTCTACTGACCATCAGTGCTCCCTTACATTGTGCCTCCATTCACAGCCTCTGCAGACCCGCTCACCGCCGCAGCCCGGACTTCACACATGTACGCTGACCGCCCCTTCATCCTGCATAACAGTACTTACTGCCGGCAGCGGCCGTCCCCAGATCCTCCTTGCGCCCACATTCATGGCTCCGCCCACCGACTGTAGAATCAGTTTACAGCAGAGGCAAGCACAAGAGCCAGGCGGGAAAAGTCTCTAGTCAGAGACTTGAATTCAGTACCTGTTTCAGCGCCGCTCCTCAGACCAGGTACATTTTCATAGACAAATGGGAACCTGCAAAATGTTGGTTCATAAGGAGTTGGACATCAGGCCAGTTAGAGAGTCTGAGTTAGGTTACTTGAATAGCTCCCCTGACTAGTGCACCAGAAATCCTAAGCTGGGCTCATATGGAACACAAGAGCGACTTTGCAACAAAACCTCATTGGGCAATGACAGCTGTAACCTGATGTGTTGTGGCCGTGGTTACAATTTTTATACAGAAACCATTGTACAGTGTAATGCCTCCCTGTGGCCCCCATACAGTATAATGCCTCCTTGTGGCCCCCATACAGTATAATGCCTCCTTGTGGCCCCCATACAGTATAACGTCTCCTTGTGGCTGCCCCATACAGTATAACGTCTCCTTGTGGCTGCCCCCATACAGTATAACGTCTCCTTGTGGCTGCCCCCATACAGTATAACGTTTCCTTGTGGCTGCCCCCATACAGTATAATGTCTCCTTGTGGCCCCCATACAGTATAACATTTCCTTGTGGCCCCCATACAGTATAACATTTCCTTATGGCCCCCATACAGTATAACGTCTCCTTGTGGCCCCCATATAGTATAACGTCTCCTGGTGGCTGCCCCCATACAGTATAATGCCTCCTTGTGGCCCCCATACAGTATAATGTCTCCTTGTGGCCCCCATACAGTATAATGTCTCCTTGTGGCCCCCATACAGTATAACGTCTCCTTGTGGCCCCATACAGTATAATGTCTCCTTGTGGCTGCCTCCATCTGAATATTTTTGATATCGCCCAACCCTAGGTGGGCGGAACAAGAACTTGGAACAGGTACCCACCATACTGCCCACAGTGCCCTTAAACGTCCTGACGTTATGCAGTGTCAGGACGTTCCTGTGCAGCGCTCCTAGCTGGCCCTGCCTCCTTTCTCATGCCACACTGCTGCTACTGGAAGAGAAGAACATGTGCAGTGAGGCAAACGAGGGGAACAGAAGAAGGTACAGCATCGTCTTAGACCAAGGCCCCCAGCCCCCTCCAAAGTGTTGAAGTGGCCAAGTTTCCCAAGGACTAAGCCAAGTAACTGTAAGTTTTCATGTGGGAGTATGTTTGTTATACACATATAACATAACTATTGCACAATATACAGTATACCTCTACACTGCAGGTTATACTGTAGATTGTACAGCATGGTGCAGGGGTTATATTGTCCAGCATGGTGTACTTCACCATGCTGTACAATATACAGTGTAATCCATACACCATGCTGTATAGTATACAGTATAATCCATACTCCATACAGTATAATATTGTACGGGATGGTGCAGGAGTTATACTGTATATTATACAGCATGGTGCAGGGATTATACTATATTATATGAGATGGTGCAGGGGTTACACTGTATGTCTTTGATGTGACAATTATCTTAGGTTTTCCTGTCGCCCACCTTTGATGGCGCTGTGTCCAGCTCTGAGCCGACCCCGCTCAGCAGCTGCCAAGGCTTAGAGGGAACAATGGGCTTGGGCCCCGGATCTTTTGAGACCCTAGCAGGGCCCCTGATAAGAAGTGTAAAAAAGGAAAGATTAATACTGTAAAGCTGTATACATGTTTTACATGATATTTCTTACGTTGAATTTCCGGATATTTCATCATGAGAAGAATAGCCCATCTTAATGTGCTTGACGTGGTCTCCATTCCAGCCCCAAGCAAATCTGACACCAGAGCAGTCAGATTCTCATTGTGGAAATACTTTGAGGATTCTTCTTTTCCCTGGAAAATATCATCAGAATTATTATATCAAATATTCCCAATAATGTTCAGTTATACTGTATCACAGATGTAGTATTACATGCCTGCACACAAAAACCTCTTAGTCTTCCATTGCACTGTATCCATGTCTTGATGGAACAGGAGAAGCCCCCGTGTCACCATCACCACATCCAGACGATCCCTTAGGCTTATAGTGCCATTGTCTTTTGGCCTACATTTGAACTGGTTCTTCAGGGAGCTATCTGGCAGAAAGTTGGCTTTACAGAAGTAAATGCATTGGTGTACAGAGAAGCTCAGAGAGTTCGTTTTATATCATAAACTCCATCTCACATCAGGCAGGTTATATCGCTCCACCAATCGAAGAAGGAGACACATATTGTTCCAATGTCTTTGCATTCCATTGGCTTTCGGGGGGGCTGATGTAAGTAACCGTTGTGCATCCCCTGGCTAGATCGCCTCTACAGAGGATACATAATATGGCTGTCTAAGTCTTTCAAGGGGAGCAGGGTTTGCCTGGTTGGTACCATATTATTGAATATTTTTTGTATGCAAATTTGAGTTGTACTATACATAGAGATCCAAATTTCAGGAAAAATTTCATTAGCACCGAAGAGGAGAGTGTACAGCCTAGGTAATAGGAGTGATTCTATTACACCTTGCTGCACTAATTGGGGATCCATATTACAGTTATACTGCTGCTTTTAGGTTGTTTGCACTATATGATACATCACTAATTCCAACAAACCTTGCTTGTTATTGGGGTGCAAGTTCTGTGTGATGCAGCCATTTACGAGATGTATTAATAAGGTATTAATAAGAATGATATGTACATCCTATTAGCCGTTCTGTGTTGATTTTACATTGTTTTACTCTTTTGGTGAGTGTTAGTGATGAGCGAACCGAACCGTAACGAACCAGATTCGTTACGAACTTTCCCAAAAGTTCGGTTCGTCACCGAACCGAATTTTGAGAAAGTTCGTAACGAATCTGGTTAAAATAACGGCGACGCAAATTATACGCATATTTATTGAGAATGTACGCTAATGCGTACATATTCAGTTAAGTAGCGTACCTTTGACAACGCTAGACTGTATGTTCGTTACTTGAGTAGGAATGTTCGCAGACGCAGTGTATGCGTACGCTAATGCGTACATATTCAGTTAAGTAGCGTACCTTTGACAACGCTACACTGTATGTTCGTTACTTGAGTAGGAATGTTCGCAGACGCAGTGTATGAATATGCTAATGCGTACATATTCAGTTAAGTAGCGCACCTTTGACAACGGTAGACTGTATGTTCATTATTTGTGCGGGAATGTACGCATTAGCGTACGCATTAGTGTAAATTCTCAAATATGCGTATATATTGCGTCGCCGTTGTTGAAGTCACTTGGCTTTTTTTCCACTTTTTTCATTGTAATAGCAACTGCAAGTAAACGAAACTGTACCCTATCTGACTCCCATTATTGTAGCAGCAATTATTCAGCCGCTATAGCAAGGTTCGTTTTAGGTTCGGTTCGTACGAATCCGAACTTCACGAAAGTTCGCCGAAGCGAACTTTTCAAAAATTCGCTCATCCCTAGTGAGTGTATTAGAAGGAAAAAAAATACATGTCATAATTGCTGTTCAGTGGTGAAGTTGCATTGTACTACAGCCATTTACAGGATGTATTAATAGGAAAGATAAATATGTCCTATTAGCTGTTCTGCGTTGATTTTACATTATTTTATTTTTTGGGGGGAAGTATATATGAATATATGTCATAAGTGCCGTTCAGCGGTGAAGTCACATTGTACTTGAACCTTTTGCGTGGTGTATTAATAGGAAATATACATATGTCCCATTAACTGTTCTGCGGTGAATTGTGATTGTTATATATATATATTTTTTTTTTTTTTTGGGGGGGTGTAGTAATAGGAAAAAAAGGAAAAAAATATATGTCATAATTGGCGTTCAGTGGTAAAATTATATTGTGCTACAACCATTTACTTATAGAAAGTAAATATACGTAGTCGTTCTACTTTGAATTGTGATTGTTATATTTCATTTTTGGAGGTGTAGTAATAGGAAAAAATATACATCTTAATTAACCTTCTGCAGTGAATTGTGGTTGTTATTTATTTTATTTTTTTTAGTTTTTTTTTTTGGGGGGGAGTTTATTAATCTATTAATAAGAAAAGAAATATATATGTCTTAATTGCTGTTCAGCGGTGAAGTTACATTGTACTACAGCCTTTTTTTTTGGGGGGGTATTATTTTAATTTCATTCTTTTATTATACAGTACTGTATTTCAGACAGACAGGTGACAGGCACTTCAAATGGAATGGGCAGTGGCCAAAATTTTTCTGTCGCAGGCAGCAGAAGAAGGTGAGGGGTGGCAGCAGGAGTCGCAGCGATAGGCCTGAGTGTGTATGTGTGTCCATGTATGTGGAGAGTGCGTGTATGAGTGTGTCCATGTATGTGGAGAGTGCGTGTATGAGTGCGTCCATGTATGTGGAGAGTGCGTGTATGAGTGCGTCCATGTATGTGGAGAGTGCGTCCATGTATGTGGAGAGTGCATCTATGTATATGGTGAGCGCATGTATGTGGAGAGTGTGTGTATGAGTGCGTCTATGTATATGGTGAGTGCATGTATGTTGAGAGTGCATCCATGTATGTGGAGAGTGCGTGAATGACTGCGTCCATGTATGTGGAGAGTGTGTGTATGACTGTGTCCATGTATGTGGAGAGTGCGTGTATGACTGTGTCCATGTATGTGGAGAGTGTGTGGGGAGGGGGAGGGGGGCCCATACAAAAATTTGCTGTGGGGACCAGTCAGTTCTAGCTACGCCTCTGGGTGTTTGAATGGTTGACTCGGTCTTCGAAGAAAGTGACATCAGACACCCACAGCCAAGAGTCGATGGGTTCCTCTGACACGATTCTTAGTTGGCATGGCCCGGGAGCAGGCCCTGTGTCCCCACCTGTCTTGAACCTTCCTCTGTCATTGTCAGTTATCTCAGTGCAAGAAGTATTATATGCTGTAGGCTCGGCTCCATTTTTCAGCAAGGTCGAGCTACTAGAGGACAGTCAGCAGCTACTGACCAGCCAAGATCTGGAGAAGACATTTGCCGCTTACTCCGGTAGGCGGGCAAGTAGTGATGATGTTAGTCGTGTAGGAGCAGGTGTTGTGAGTGGTCAGGCTCCTGGCCCTAAGACCGTTGAGGGGGACATCAGTGATGTGCAGACAGTAACGGAAGATGATGTAGCCGATCGCACTTGGGAACTGGGTAAATTAGGGGCTTCATCATCATCAGGGTGGGTGGCAGCTTGCGCGTGAGGCAGTGGCTGAGCCAGCAGGGTGGCAGCATGGCTGTGAGTCAGCAGGGTGGCAGCTGTGGGAGGTCGGGAGCCAAACACCTCTGGAGTACACCACCCACATCGCAGTAGCCTACCGGCCCAGAAAGTAGCGGTGCAGGGGTTCACTGAGGCAGCAGTAGCAGGCAGTTAGCTCCACGCTGTTGGGTGGTGTGGCAATTTTTTATTAGGCTGCTGGAGGATGTGAACATGGCCATTTGCCAAATTTGTGGGCAGAAGGTGAAGAGTAGCCAGGGTGTCAATGTTGGCACCACAGCCCTGCGTCAATACATGCAGCGTCACCATAAAGTGGCTTGGGAGAACCCGTGGCTCCAATGTAGTGGTCCAGACTGCCGCAGCAGCTGCGTCATCCTGCGGAATGCAGCCAATTTCATGCAGTCAAGGCTCCACCACCTCAGCAAAAAGGAGCTGTCTGTCCTTCCCATCATCTCCTGGTCCTGATTGCCAAGAGACAACAATATGCATGTACACATCCAACGGCGCAGAAGCTGAACATGCTCCTGGCCAAGTTACTGGTGCTGCAGTCCCTCCCTTTCCAAGTGGTGGACTCTGCACCTTTCAGAGAACTAATAGCTTGTGCCAAGCCGAGGTGGAGAGTCCCAAACTGACATTTCATTGACAAAAAGGCAGTACCAGCCCTGCACACATATGTAGAACAGAAAGTGGGCCAGTCCTTGAGCCTGTCGGTGTCTGCCAAAGTGCCGACATGGGGAGCTCTAACTACGGTCAAGGACAATTTATGTCTTCTATGGCCCACTGGGTAAATGCGATTCCTGCCCAGCCACACCAGCAACTTGGCCTGGTGACGCCGTTTCCGCCACCATGTTCTCATGCCATTGGTCCTGTGACAATGTCCACCTCTGCCTCCTTATCCTACACCGTGTCCTCAGCCTCCAGTGCAGAGACAATATACAGTGCTCCTTCAGCATACCACATGTGCAGGGCACGGCGGTTATGCGCCTAGTTTGCCTGGGCAAACGGAGTCACACAAAGGATGAAGTTCTCCTTGTCCTTCATCAAGAAATCAAATCCTGGCTTTCTCCTCGACAACTCAAAATCGGAACCATGGTGACCAACAGTGGTGTGACTAGGGTATTTTGCACCCGGGGCAGGTCCTTTCTCTGGCACCCCCCTCCCCCCAATATGTTAAAAAATTGTACCCCCTCACAATAGTATTGCCCTCATTGTACAAACTTCATGGTAATTTTGTACAGATGTGTGCCCCCTCACAGTAGTTATACCCACATTTTGCCCTCTCACAGTAGTTATGCCCACATTGTGCCCCCTCACACTTTTAATGCCCTCTTTGTGCCCCTTCACAGTAATAATCCCCATTATGCCCCTTCACAGTAATAACCCCCATTGTGCCCCCTTTATAGTAATAATGCCCACTGTGCCCCCTTCACAGTAATAATGCCCACTGTGCCCCTTCACAGTAATAATGCCCACTGTGCCCCCTTAATTGTAGTAATGCCCTCTGGCTCTGTGTCCCCTCCATAGTAAAAATGCCCACTGTGCACCCTTCACATTAGTAATGCTATCTGTGCCCCCTCCAGAGTAGTAATGCCCTCTCTGTCCCCCTCCATAGTAAAAATGCCCACTGTGCACCCTTCACATTAGTAATGCCCTCTGTGCCCCCCTCCAGAGTAGTAATGCCCTCTCTGCCCCCTCCATAGTAATGCCCCCTGTGCTCCCTCCAGAGTAGTAATATCCTCTATGCCCCCTCCAGAGTAGTAATGCCCCCTGTGCCCTCTGCAGAGTAGTAATGTCCTCTGTGCCCCCTCCAGAGTAGTAATGCTCCCTGTGCCCCCTCCAGAGTAGTAATGCCCCCTCTGTATTAAAACAAACAAAAGAACACAGCAGCTACTCACCTTGTCCCGTTCCTGAAGTCCTCTCTTCTCTGCAGGCACAGATCGCTCTGCAGCAATGTGTGGGCGGAGCTTATGCAGATTTCCGAGCTGAAGGCTCTGCCCACACATACCAGCAGCGCGATCCGTGCCTGCAGCCTGAATGGTGGAGCGGGGAGAAGTCTCTCTGCTTCACCATTCAAAGCGCTGCGGGCCAGAGGTAGAGGAGGAGCGCGGGGAGTTGAGTGAAGCAAGCGCGCATTGCTTCTGGCACTCCCTGAGAGCTGGCACCTGGGGCGGACCGAACCCCCTGCCCCCACCTTAGTACGACACTGGTGACCAACGATGGGAAGAACATGGTGTTGGCGCTGCGTCAAGGAGGGCTTTCACATGCACCTTGCATGGTGCACATGTTCAATCTGGTTGTTTAGAAGTTCCTGAAGTCTTCCACCCATCTTTAAGACATCCTGAAAATGGCCAGTAAACTCCATCAGCAGCAACTTAAGTCTAGAGTCGCCGATGAGCAGTTTTCTTCAACCGCCTACTAAAGAAACTACTCACCAGCAGCAGCAGCTAGACATAGATAAGAACCTGAACCAGCAGGTTGTGATTTACCTGGAGTGCACTCTGCCACTCCACATCAAAGATCCCCTGGACTACTGGGCAGCCAAACTCGATTTGTGGCCGCAACTGGCAGAGTTTGTCCTGGACAAACTTTCCTGCTCGGCCAGCAGTGTGGCATCAGAGTGTTTAGTGTAGCGGTGGCCATAGTTACCCCGAGGAGAACTCGCCTGTCCACCCAAAATGTGGAAAAACTGACCTTTAGGCCTCATGGACACGAATGTATTTTGTTTCCGTGTCCGTTCCGTTTTTTTTGCAGATAGGATGCGGACCCATTCATTTCATTTCATCAAAAAGTGCGGACAGCACACCGTGTGCTATCCGCATCAGTATGTCCGTTCCATAGCTCCGCAAAAAAAATAGAACATGTCCTATTCTTGTCCGTTTTGCAGACAAGGATAGGCATTGTTACAAAAACGGAAACACGGATGCCATACGGATGTCATCCGTTTTTTTGCGGGTCCGCAATTTGCAGACCGCAAAACACATACAGTCGTGTGCAGTTAGCCTTATGAAGATGAATCAGGCATGGATCAGCCAGGATTTTCAGACACCAGTACCTGATGCATTAGACTAGATCATCCATCGTGCCACACCTACACTTTGACAAAAGAGTTTCTTCCGGCCACCAGCTTCAGCTAATATTCTGATGCTGTCACCAGCTTGATGCCACACCTGCTTCCAGGTGCTCCTACTGCCACCCACTATCTTCAGCTGGTACTGGTATTACCTCCCACCTCCCCACTCTGTCACTGGGCCACTCTGTGGTCTCCTCTTGCTGCTGTCACATCACCACTATATCACTGGGCCACTCTGTGGTCTCCTCATGCTGCTGCCACATAACCACTATGTCACTGGGCCACTTTGTGGTCTCCTCATGCTGCTGCCACATCACCACTCTGTGGTCTCCTCATGCTGCTTTTACCTCACCACTATGTCCCTGGGTCAATCTATGGTATTTTCTTGCGGCTGCCACCTCACCACTTTGTGCTCTTCTCATGCTGCTGCCACATCACCACTCATGTACTCCTCATGCTGCTGCCACATGACCACTCTGTGGTCTCCTTATGCTGCTGCTGCTACCTCACCACTATGTCACTGTGCCACTCTGTGGTCTCCTCATGCTGCTGCCACCTCACCACTATGCCAGTGGGCAACTCTGTGGTCTCCTCATGGTGCTCCTACCTCACCACTCTGTCATTGGGCCACTCTGTGGACTTCTCATGCTGTTCCTACCCTCCACACTCAATGACTGGGTCACTATTTTGCCTTTTTGGCCTGGTTGACATCATCATTTATTTGACCCTTCTTCTGATCTGTCAGAAGGAAAGAAAAATTAGACACACAACTGATCCTATCTATGTAGCAGATGTAAGGCCATGGCCCCTATTTTGCATCAGAATTGGTTTATGATTTGGTAGCCAAAACCAGGAGTTGGTACAAAACACAGAAGACGTGCAAATATTCCATTCATGTGTCATCTCTGTTTTGGATCCACTCGTGTTATTTTTTTTTGGCTTTAGCAATACTGATGGATTACTGACCAAATGTTGACCAAGTGAAGGCGGATGCTGAACAGACAGGATCTGTTTTTTGGGGGTTATTGTTCTGATGGATCTGAGTAAGGGCAAAATAATCAGTGACGTCCACACAAACTTACTGTTGACACCCTCTCCACTCTGTCAGGGGGGCTCAACATGTCAAAGCGTTTAATAGAACAGGTTCTGTAGACATCTATGTGGAATCAGCTGACGACGGTGTAAAAGTAGTGTGCTGCTTCTTGATGCCAACATCGACATGTAAGGTTGAGTTCACACTTGAGTTAGTTGGTCAGTTTTGGCCCCATAACTGCCCAAATACGTGAAATGTGCACGCCTGTCATCTGCATGTCATACTGACTCACAGTATTGTTTCTCTACTACAGCAGACTCCCTCGCCCATCTCTAACTATATACTATGGAAGGTTGTTTCTTATTGGTATTCTCATTCGTACTGATAGGCACTTGCACTTTTGAGCTGCTAATGTGATCTACTTGGGCTAATGTGAAATTATCATATATAGAGCTTCTGATTCCATGTCCATGTCTTTCAATCATAGCTAGATAAGTATAGCTGCACATGTATTCTGTCAAGGAGTGTGTTGAAATCAATGGACCCATTTTTAATGGCCATTTAGAGAGGAGTGCATCAGTCTATCAGCCAGTAAAAATGTGTACACTATGTAAAAAAAAAGGGCATTTCAGTGGTTGAAATAAAAAATACCACATCAACTTACACGCAAGGAAGCACTTGCTGAACACTGGAGGCAGCAGGGCCTGGTGCTCGCAACGTTGTAACGCTGCATGATCCTGGTGCCTACAGAATGCAGCAAGAGTTCTGCAAGTGGATGAGGTGAGTAATTTTTCTGTCAGCACTAGGAGGTGGACATGGCATTATATATACTAGGGCACTATTTGAAAAACGGATAAATGGCCAGAAAATTGATGCACACACTGGCAATGCGTTCATTGTTAACAGCTGTTAACAGGGTGAACTTACCCTTACTCATCTGTAATAACTTTTTCAATATCTTCGCCTAATCCTGATTTCACACAGTTGGTCTGGTTACAATATACTGTATAACTGGGTTTCCCATCTGATCACCTTTTTGATTAACTATAAGTATTGATAATGGTGTTTAGATCAATATAGTCTTTATGTGATTGATTTACTAGAAGGAATGATTAGATGATTATGGTGGTCATTACTATAATTATAAATTATAAAGTCTTACACTGAGATACTTTTGGACCACCACGGGAAGTGATTCTGAGGCTCATCCTCAATGCAGAACATGTGAATGTCTTCAGTGCTCTTAACGACATCCTAACAATTGTCCTTAGCAGCAAGTGAGCGTCATTGGGTTGGTGTCTGCAGGTTCCTAGGGGCTCATCACTGTATCAGAGCGTGAACCTAACATAGGGTCCTCTGGTGCTTGTGGGGCAGCCCAACCATACCATTATATTTAAACCCAACTTTTCTTTGTTCAATAATTGTATTAGTTGCAAAACAGTCTGCTTAGTCATGTCATTTACACAATACTTTGACTATATTTTGCATTTTTGTTACATTTGTTTAATGGGGGCTAGGGTCCCACTTACAATGAGAATTGTGTCCTGAAAGTGGTGGACGGCCACTTTGCATGCGCAGCCAGCCTTCATTCATTTATATGGGGCTGCAGTGACCTCCCATTCACTTCTATGGGGAGAGTGCTAGGTGGTGGCCAGACCCGGGGTCCTCCAGTCACCACCTACCCAGCTCCTTCTCCGCACCTATCAGACAATGGGGACTTATCCTAGCAATATTCCCCCATTGTCTCAGATAAGAATACCCCTCTAATATTAGTAACTGGTGAAGCATTCATCATACCTCTTGTTCCTTGGCTAAGAAGGCATCAATGAGGTTCCTCTGGTCATTCACGTCCAGCTCTTTCTTCTGTTTTGTAAATGTCCTTCTTATAAAATCATGATACTCTTTAAGATTTTGAAAAATTGTTTTGTGAGCTCCGGGTAGACATTTTGCCAGAAATGGATAACAATTGTACAGCTACAACATAGATTAAATACAAAGAAAAGTATGAGTTAACTTAAAGGGCATCTGTCAGCAGATTTGTACCTATAAAACTGTCTGACCTGTTGCATGTGCACTTGGCATCTGAAGGCATCTATCGTGGTCTCATGTTCATATGTGTCCACATTGCTGAGAAAAATGAGGTTTTAATATATGCAAATGAGCCTCTAGGAACAACAAGGGCATTTCCGTTAAACCTAGAGGCTCTGCTCTCTCTGCAACTGCTGCACCCTCTGCACTTTGAGTGGGCCAGGCAGTGAAAACATCATCATGTCTGGCCCCATCAATCAAAGTGCAGAGGCTGCTGCAATTGCAGAGAGAGCAGAACCTCTAGCTGTAATGGAAACGCCCCTGTTGCTCCTAGAGGCTCATTTGCATATATTAAAACATATTTTTCTCAGCAATGCGGGTACATATGAACATGGGACCTACACAGATGCCTTCAGCTGCCAAGCAGACATGCAACAGGTCAGACAGTTTCTTTTTTTTTTTTAAACACAATAGTTTCTATTGAAGGATTTTCAAGGAACATTAGCGGTATCGCAGTATCGGCGTAGATTCATACAATGGATAAAACCAAAACATAGAAAAAAACATAGAAAAACGTACAGTATCATACTAGTTCGATGGTGGTAATATAGCACTTTATGCGTAAAGTGATTTAGACCAAAGGTCCTATGTTTTTAAGGACCCTCCCAGGGTAGCGGCAAAGGTATGATAATGTTTTCTCATATGTGCACGTGGAGTTACGTCTATGTACTCCATCGGAGACTGAAGGAACCATTTCACTCTTCCAATTGGAAGTGATAGATAGTTTTGTTGCTAGAAATAAATGTGATATAACTCCTCTATATCTACTGGGGATGGCATCCAAGTCAAGATATAATAAGGCTAGGGAAGGGGCTGATGAGTAACCAGCCAAGACAGAGGCTATCAAGAAGACTTCTCTCCAGAGCCAATCAAGCTTAGGACAAGACCATAAGGTATGCATTAAGGTGTCCTTACCCCCACAGTTCCTCCAACATTGATGTGAAGTTCCTGGGAACATGTGGCATAGTCTTTCGGGGGTGTACCACCGTAGTGTAGTCTTCATGATAGATTCATAATGGGTAGTACATTTAAGGAGTCTGGCAGATAGTCATAGAGCTGCTGACCACTGGGTATTCAAGAAGGATTTGTTCAATTCCAACTCCCAGGAAAGAAAGGGTGAGGATTTAATAAAGGTCTCCTTGCTGCCCAACATGACATAAATAGGCCTAGGGGGCAGATTTTTTGTCCTAGGGACTGACCATAATTCCAGTAACATGCGATTAATATTAACAGAGATATGGAGCTCTGATTGGATAGGATGTCGTATCCTCAGGTACTTATAAAAATCTTTTTGGGATATTGTAGGTATCACATAGGTACTGAAAAGGGTGTAGGTCAGACATGGTTCCTACCTGTGATATTTTTGTTATGCCTAGGAAACCCATGTGTCTAGGTCTATGTTGAGACCTTGATAACACAAATATGATAGGGAAAAGGGGGCACCCCTGTAGTGTTCCATTCATTATGGGGAGTGGGTCTGATAAAGTGGAGTTGGCAAGAACTCGAGCGGAAGGGGCAGAGTATAGCGCTGAGATTGCATTAAGACATATCTCCTCTGTCACGAACCAGCAGGTGTGAACCCACCGTGCCATGTGTCCTACCTCCTCTAAGGGCATTGTCTAAGGGAAACCACCATTCTTTACAGTACCCCTGGTGGTGGGGATAGGCTTTCCCGAGAGGAATACCAGGTCGCTCTTGAGGAGGAATGGCACACAAGGCAGCTGGTCCAGGCGGACCAGGAGGTACCTGAGCCAGGTACCAGAGTTACAGATGAAGTAGCAGGCCGATTCGTAACCAGGAGCAACAGCACAGGACTGAAGGATAAGGCAGAGGCGACGTCAAATAAGCAATAGTTCAGGGCAGGTGGCACAGGACAGGCAGTCCGGGTCACAAGGACCTTGACACTGAGGCATCTGGAAAGGGGGCTGAGCCACTTATATACATGAAGGAGGGCTAGGATTTGTCAGCAAGGTCACATGATCTAACCCATAATGCACAGGAAAAGCACCCTAAGGAAGAGCTGCAGGGAAGAAGCAGCAAGCATGCTTTGGCCAGGGCTGAAAGGAAACTGTGGAGTGGATCCCAGAACAAAAAGTACCTGCAACGACAGAGCCCAGGACTGCAGCGATGAATGGGGAAGCACAGGCAGCAGATCACCACTGAACACGCCGCCCTTGACTGCGGCGGTAAGCAGGAGAACAGCGGTGTACAGCCACCGCTGTTACATCCTCGAATCACATATGTTGCAGGACAGAGAAGGCGAACGACCAGTTCACATGGTGGAATGCCTTCTCATCGTCTAATGTCACCAACACTGCAGGGGAATGCCGTCTCTCCAGAGTATCTAATATGGTGACATTTTGTCTGGTGTTTTCATAGATCGGAATTCATCAGGGTAATTGGCCAAAAGTTTTGAGGGACTTTGGGGGCTTTGCTCGGTTTGGGAATTGTAACAATGGTGGCTTCTAGCATTTCCCTTGGGAATTTCCCCTCCTCAATAGTTTGAGTCAAATGTAGGGTCAAGATATCACCGTATGTCTTATAGTAAGCGTTGGAGAGCCCATCCGGGCCTGGAGCTTTGTGTAGGGGTAGGGAGCGGATGGTTGACAAGAACTCGTTTCGGGTCAATGGTGCATTTAGAGTTTCCCTTTGGGGTGTGGTTAGTGTAAGAAGGTGAAGGGAGTCCAGATACTCATCTATAGCTGCCTAGTGCGGGTGGATTGAAGGGTTATTTCCTTCTAGATTATACAATAAAGCGTGGTAAGTTTTGAATTCATTAGCAATCCTGTCTGGATCACATATACAGTGCCTTGCGAAAGTATTCGGCCCCCTGTAATTTTTCAACCTTTTGCCTCAGGCTTCAAACAAAAAGATATAACATTTTAAATTTTTGGTGAAGAATCAACAAGTGGGTCACAATTCTGAAGTAGAACTAAATTTTTTGGATCATTTAATATTTTTATGTAATAAGAAAACTGAAAAGCGGGGCGTGCAAAATTATTCGGACCCCTTGCATTAATACTTTGTTGAGCCACCTTTTGCTGCGATTACAGCTGCGGTCTCTTGGGGGATGTCTCTATCGGTTTTACACATCGAGAGACTGAAATTCTTGCCCATTCTTCCTTGCAAAACAGCTCGAGCTCTTTGAGGTTAGATGGAGAGCATTTGTGAACAGCAGTTTTCAGCTCTTTTCACATATTCTCAATTGGATTCAGGTCTGGACTTTGACTTGGCTATTCTAAGACCTGGATACGTTTATTTTTGAACCATTCCATTGCAGATTTTGCTTTATGGTTGGGATCATTGTCTTGTTGGAAGATAAATCTACGTCCTAGTCTCAGGTCTTTTGCAGACTCCAAAAGGTTTTCATCCAGAATGGTCCTGTATTTGGCTCCATCCATCTTCCCATCAATTTTAACCATCTTCCCTGTCCCTGCTGATGAAAAGCAGGCCCAAACCATGATGCTACCACCACCATGTTTGACAGTGTATAGGAGGATTTAGCTCCTGTAGGTTTACATGGGTTGAACAAGAAAGCACTTTACCATAAAAAATGCATAACCAAAACAACATTTAACCAAACGGAAAACTGATTAAAGTTCGCCGTCAGCATACTTTTGACTGACACTTATGTCTGGGGGGAACCAGAGTAACTCACGGTTTATGACCGAGTATAACAGTTCAGCTGCTTGCACATTTGTACAGCTAGTCTGGGTTTCAGCTTCTGGATTTTCACTTGGATTGGAGGAGACCACTCTCCATTCTTGGCGTAGATGGGCTGGTGACGATTAGAGATGAGCGAATCATCCAAAATTTGCTTTGCTGAATATTCGCCAAATTTCTGACAAGATTTGTACTTAAACGAATTTATTCGGTCGAATCTACGTTCAAAAAAAACAATCGTTGTTTTGCGAACATTCCTGCACAAATTACGAACGTACAGTCAGCGTAGTTAAAAGGACGCAATACTTAAGCATTAGCGTACAAAAGTGCGTACGAATCCTTAGCGTACTATTGACGTGCAAATTTGTCATACGGCTCACTGCTAGCTATCCAGCTAAGTGCATAATTTACTAAAAACATTGTACAATAAGTGCATAATAGGACACATACATTGCAGTACCTAAAAAATAATACACACAATGGGCTAAAGTGCTGAACCAGTAAAAACAGTGTAGCTAAAATACAGCAAAGACATAAGTATGCAAACATTTTAGTGCAATCAATTTCACATTTGTAAGCATAAAAGGCTATACGTTTGAGTCTCTCCTTATGGCTCCTAGTTGGCATGATAAAACACTGTCTGGAACACATAGTCCAAAATTCAATTGTAATCCACGTGAGGTAATATTGTAATCCAAACAAGTAACGTGTAATCCGCATGGATAATAGAGAATAGCAGCAAATTGAGAACACTTTTTGCAAAGGGGGCTCCCAAATAACCTGAGAAGGGGGGAAAAAGGAAAATAGGCACGCTTAGGTGCAACTGGGACTTTTCTGCACAATGGGGGAAGTCCTGACAGCCATGTCCATCTGGGTGAGAGTCAAACGGGGGCAATACAAACATAAAAAGTGCCAACTAGCTCTCACTTGTCAAGTTCAGTCCATGGTGTGGCTCCCATAGGTCCTCCTGCAGTGTCCTTCACTCAGCCAGTAGTTGGGTTCCTCAGATGAGGGACCTGAAGTCCTCCTCGCTGGAACTGCTGCTGCATGACATCAGAGGACGGTCCTGTTTCTTGTAGGCCACGCTTGATGCCGTAGTAGAACTGTCTTCTTCCGGAAGCCGGACTTGACCGGGTCCAGGTGGTGGTCACCCTGGTGAGCGCTGCAGCCATTTGCGCTTTTCCGGATCCTCCTGCCGAGACAGCAGGGGTAAGGACTTCTGGCTGCAGCGGTTCCGGCAAGGTTGCATCCAGGGAAGTAGCCCCAGCTTCCCTGGCTGCTGCTGGCTTCATCTTCCACGGCAGCTGGTATTGGTGGATCACCGTGGATTGGAAGATAAACGATGAAGTTGTCAGCTGACCCAACTGAAAGGACTGTGGTGGTGCTGGCAGTCCAGGAATCAGAGGCTCCGGCTGTGGCTTTTCCCCTGAACCGGAGGACGCCATTTAGGGACTCCTGAAGGCAGCACAAGCGTCCACACTTCAGGTTCTGTTGTAGGTACCAGGGGCTTAGAAAAGAGGGCAGCCACGGTCATAAAGGGCCCTTTCAGGGACGCCATGGGGGTGTACTCCACCTGATCCCCCACGTACAGGCTATGACATGGTTGTGGCATGTATGGCCGTTTCACCGACCTGCGGCCCACAAAATACTCCTTTCCGTCCTCGTCGTCTGCCAGGAAGCCAGACCCTCTCTCAACGGAAAACCACAGGACCGTTCCCTTTCGGTGTCCAAATGCAGGATCTCCCGGCATAGGGTGGTCCAGTACTTGGATGACCCAGTCCTCCACGGCGTTTTCATAGTCTTAGAGGGTCTGAGCATGGGCCATCACTGATGGTGGCACAATCAGGTTCTGCCTTATGGAAGGTGTTGTCGTGGATCTCCTCTGGGCGATGAAGTGGACGCTCCGGCCGCCGCACGAGCCACAGCAGACGCTCCAGCCGTACCAGCCACAGCAGACGCACTAGCCGCCGGACAACGAAGAACCGCCTCACGATGCGCAGCTAACTCCGCAGGGCACTGTAGGTGGGTTGCTTGCCTTCAGTTCAGAGCGTGACAACCTCCCTCGTTAGCAAATTTTGTAATGTATTATTGGGAAAAAATGTTTTTGTTTGCAGTGGATAATCCTTTTTTGGGTTTCTTGCATTGGTATGGCAGGTACAATGATGACCTGCTGTTTATATGGGAGGGCGATGTGTCTGCCATACCAATGTTTGTGGATTACATTAATCGTAACCCTTTTAACTAGTGATTTATGTTTTTTTCTCATCCAACTTGTATTAACTTTTTGGATATTACTTTGATGGGTATTCCTGGTCAAACAATACAAACATCTACATATCGGAAACCAACTGCGGGTAACACCATGTTGCGGGCGAATAGTCATCATCCGCTAAACACTATCAAGTCTATACCAGTAGGTGAAATGATCCGCGCATGCCACAATTGTAGCACTGATGTCCTTTTTAAAAAAGAGGTATATCAGCTTTTTTTACGGTTTTTGGCAAGGGATTATCCTCAGTGGATGCTACAGAGAGCCGTGACTATTGCTTATAATAAGCATAGATACTCCTTGCTCTTTGATAAACAAACATAACATCAAAAAAACAACTAACAAAAATACCAGAGAAAAGAATAAGGCGAACGGATACAATATACCTACTGTTGTTTTAACGTATACTCTCCAATTTTCTGAAATAAAGAGAGCAGTAGAGAAGTTTCTGCCTGTTTTGTTTGACGATGACAGGCTTACCTGCATCCTAAATGAAGGGTGCAGGGTGGTCTCTTGCCATCCTCGCACTTTGGGGAACATTTTGTCACCTTCATATTTTTCCCAGACTGGTTCCAAAAATAAAAGTACTTGGTTACATCACCTGGGTTTTTATAGATGTGGATCGAACCCTTGCAAAACATGTAGATATGCAATTCCCATGAAAGACTTTCAGGATTCTGCGGGTAAATATACCTTTAACATACATCAGTTTTTGAACTGCAATTTTGAAAATGTAGTCTATGTGATTCGGTGCACTGAGTGTAATCTATCTTATGTTGGTAGCACCACCAGAAAATTTAAAACACATATCTTAGAACACCTCAATTACATAGACAACTCTACATTGTCCAATGTTTCCAATGCCGCTAAGCACTGTATTCACACACATGCATGTTCAGTGCGATTTTTCTGTGCTTTTGCAATAGAACAGATTAAACACCCACCTAGAGGAGGCAGTATAAGACATCTGGTTCTGAAAAAGGAGGCTTTCTGGATTTTCCGCCTAAATACACGTCATCCATATGGTTTAAATCTGCGCAAGGAACTCATGCACTATTATGATTAATTTGTGTATTTTTAGGTTTGCCATTTCTTGCTTTTCATGCCTAATATTTAGTTATATGTGATTGTTACATTTTTCTATGCATTATTATATATAGAGAATAGCAATGTTGTTTTGATTTTATATTTATATTTGTGTGTCTGGCACTTTAAGACACAGGCTGCATCTTGGTTCAAGTTTCAGGTGTACCTTGATTTGCTAGTCACCTGGTTATTTCCCCCCTCACCGCCTTTTGGTTCCACCTTGGGGGAGGATTGAGACAGTATTTCTTGGCCAGGATGCATCCTGTTTTTTAGTTATGACTAAGGATGTGATATAGAGATGAGCGAGTACTAAAATGCTCGGGTGCTCGTTATTCGAGACAAATTTTTCCCGATGCTCGGGTGCTCGTTTCGAGTAACGAACCCCATTGAAGTCAATGGGAGACTCGAGCATTTTTGCGGGGGACCAAAGCTCTTCACAGGGAAGTTTGCCTGAAAACCTGGAAACCTCAGAAAATGACGGAAACACCACGGAAATGGACAGGAAACAGCAGGGGCAGCATGCATGGATGCCTCTGAGGCAGCTTAATCCCACCATTACCCCAAATCCTCAGGCAACAGCCTGGTGGTTACCCTCATGGCAATTGTGCTCACCCAGACCAAGAAAGGCGAGGCACATGCCCATCACATGTTAGGGAAGCACCCAACTAGGTGCAACGAAGGTCCATCACCGCCTGCAGGTGACACCACTGCTCATGCTGGCACTGCAGCTGACATCAAGTTTAGTATCTGTTCTTATCAGTTGCTGTGCCTGCTGGTGGTATAGTGGTGAGCATAGCTACTTCCCAAGCAGTTGATCTGGGTTCCATTCCCGTCTATCGCAGGAGGCAATTCAGAATCAGTACAATATCTAATACGTCCCCCTACCAGGGGTAAATTGTTTGGAGAGAGGGCCTGTAGGTGGGGGGGCAAGGAGGTTTCGGTGGAAGAGCCAGAGGAGTGCCCCCTGGGCTAGCGTGTGTGGTGGTGACAACAGCCGGAATGCATTTGGAAATGCTCTAGCATCAGCCGGTGCAGTATCGATTCTTCTCAATTTAATACCGTATACGTCCCCTATCTTGGGACCCTATATTTAATGGATATTTCGAAGACGGAAAAGGGAAAAAGAGCTTGCTCTGGCCAGGGGAGTGTCTTTCCCACTGCAGCTAAGGGGACGTGTCCATGCTCTGCCTATCACAGGTCAGGAGGCAGATAAAAGAAGAACAAAAAAAAACATCAGTACAACATCTAATACGTCCCCTATTCGGCTAAATTGTTTGTAGAGTGGGCCTGTAGGTGGTGGTGGGGGGGGGGGGTCAGGCTGGGGGAAGGAGGTTTGGCAGCTATCCGGAAAAATAGTTTGGAGAGAGAGAAAGATAGGAAAAAGACGTCAATTGTTTGGGGAGAGGGCCTGTAGGTGGGGGGCAGGCTGGGGGGAAGGAGGTTTCGCTGGAAGAGCCAGAGGACTGCCCCCTGGGCTAGCGTGTGTGGTGGTGACAACAGCCGGAATGGATTTTTGAAAACTGTTGCATCAACCGGTACAGTCGTAAATTATGAACTTGATCAAGTGTAGCATGTGTTCTCTGTATTCTTCTCCGTTTAATACGTATATGGCAGCTATCCGGAAAAATAGTTTGGAGAGAGAGAAAGATAGGAAAAAGACGTCTATTGTTTGGAGAGTGGGCCTGTAGGTGGGGGGGCAGGCTGGGGCAAGGAGGTTTTCGGTGGAAGAGCCAGAGGAGTGCCCCTGGGCTAGCGTGTGTGGTGGTGACAACAGCCGGATGTATTTAGAATGACGACGCAGGACCCCAACTTAAAAATTTAGCATCAACCGGTACAGTCGTAAATTATGAGATTGATCAAGTGTGGCATGACTTTTTAGATGGAGATTGCATGTGGTCACGTACTCCCTGGAACCCCATAGTCACCCCTTCTCTGATGTGCTAGCCCAGAACATTCTCTGCCCCAATTCGCAAGACCTTTTGCTGTTTCCGTGTGCTGACAGTGTGGATTTACCAGTGTTGTCTGAGGAGGTGGTGGACAATGGCGAGACACAGGTGTCGGGGGGTGAAGTAGTTGTATGGGAAGCAAGTTACAGTGGGGACTCCTTGAGGGGGAATGTCTCATGATGGGACAGATTCAACTTGGGTGGATCAGGCACATTAACAGATGAATTTTTTTGGGGGGGTTTATTTAACTTTTATTTTGCAAAAATAACCACAGAGATATTTATTCATTATCTTCTCTGCGCAGTCTGGCGTTGGGGTTCCTCACTTTGATGGTGAGCTGTGCCACTCTCTCCACAATGGTCTGTAGCTTCTTAGATGGAGACTTTGTCAGCGATTTCAGTACAGAAGAACTTGTTGCTCATCCACAGAACCTCGTCCTCCTTGACATTGTGGACAAGGAATTTGCGGGTGGACCAGGAATTTGCGGAACCCTGTGAGCAGCATGTGTTTGGTCTTCTACTTGCTACCGTATCCAATGTTGGGCAATATAGATTTGCAAGTAATATTATTTTTCACACCTATCCCAAAAATAAAAATGTATGCAGTATGCGCAAATAAAACTTGGAACTGGAATTGGAGAGAGGGCCTATAGGTGGACCTCCGGAAAAATTGTTTGAAGAGAGGGCCTGTAGGGGGTCCTCCCGAAAAATTGTTTGAAGACAGGGCCTGTAGGGGGCCCTCCCGAAAAATTGTTTGAATAGAGGGCCTGTAGGTGGACCTCTGGAAAAATTGTTTGAATAGAGGGCCTGTAGGTGGACCTCTGGAAAAATTGTTTGAATAGAGGGCCTGTAGGTGGACCTCTGGAAAAATTGTTTGAATAGAGGGCCTGTAGGGGGGCCCTCCTGAAAAATTGTTTGAAGAGAGGGCCTGTAGGGGACCCTCCGAAAAAATTGTGCTAAAAGAGTGCCAGTTGGACCTCTAAAAAAATGGCGTTTTTTGGGTCAGCATTAGGCAAAGACGATATGGAGGAGTAGGAGGAGGAGTAGAGAGGAGGAATCGGATACATAAGTTATTTAAATCTTTAGCTGCTTTCCCTCGGAGGAGACTTGAATTCCGGTGAAATCCAGGCTTTGTTCATTACGCTTATCGGTGATGACGCCACCAGCTGCACTGAATACCCGCTCTGACAGAACGCTACCGCAGGGCAGGCCAGCACCTCCAAGGCGTACAGCGCCAGTTCAGGCCACGTGTCTAGCTTTGAAACCCAGTAGTTGAATGGA
>ONZH01020170.1:0-33415 GCA_900303285.1 Rhinella marina
CCTAATCAGACCCCCCCCCTTCTGGCCCCCATATCAGACCCCCCTTGTGGCCCCCATATCAGAACCACAACCCTCTTTTGGCCCCCAATATCAGACCCCCCTTCTGGCCCCCAATATCAGACCCCCCTTTAGGCCCCCATATCAGACCTAAGATCAGACAATAAAACAAATAAATAAACTTACCTCTTCTACCGCTCTTCTCCCTGTCCTGGCTGTCTCCACGCTCTCATCTCTTCCCGGGCCCCGCGCTGCAGTCACCTGACCTCCTGCAGCGTCAGGTCAGAGTGCGCTCTGTACGTCCTGATGCTGCAGGCAGTCAGGACACAGCAGCATACCTCCCAACTTTTGAAAAGAGGAATGAGGGACACTATGTGCGCTTGGCAAATTTTTTTGTACTAGGCCACGCCTCTAACTCTGCCCAAAAATAACAAAACACCTAATCCCACGACATGTCCTACTTTCTAACAGCCGCTATTCTTTGGCCGCTAAAGAAACAGCCATGTGACCGGCCTCATAGACTTTAAATTGGTTATTTTGCGCCCATGTGCATATAGGTAATGCTGAGCGAAACTTCTGTTTTCAAGTTCGGCGTACAAGGTTCGGGTTATCTAAGAATTCCATTATGGATTCCTTTACCAAGGACCATACATTATAGTCCTTCGTAACGGAATCCATAACGGAATTCTTAGATAACCCGAACCTTGTATGCCAAACTTGAAAACAGAAGTTCGCTCATCACTACCTATAGGCTAAATATCATCACTCCCCTCCTTCAGCCCCTCCACAGATATACACCCCATAAAGCCCCCCATGTCCCCCAGAATACACCACATGCCCCCCTCACAGATTTACACCCCATAAAGCCCCCCCATGTCCCCAGAATACACCACATGCCCCCTCACAGAATTACACCCCATAAAGCCCGCCCCCCCATGGCCTCAAGAATACACCCAGATCTGTACTATAAACCCCTGTAATTGCCCCAGATTCCACTTGAACCCCACTGCCCCTGAGTGCACCACCTGACCCCTCATATACAAGCTCCATATGTTGCCCCTTACCTGCTCTCCATGAAGCTCTGTGTAGTCCAGGTCTGACATCCTTCCTCACTGGGCTGCTGGCCAACACACACAGCCCCTCCTCCTTCCACAAGCTCCTGCAGTCGGGGTTTGTCACGTGACCATGAAGGAGCATGTGACCAGTGACGTCACAGACCTCCTTCTGGCCACTACATTCTACCCACTACGGAGACTGAACAAAAAGACCTCCACAACACCCACCTCTATGAGGTTAGTAGAAAGTGAGCGCTACCAGCGCTTCACTCCCCCTCCTCCTTCATACTACCATAATGGAAGCGCTCACTAGTATTCCCTTTATAAGATGCACTGCATCTTATAAAGGGAAAAGTAGAGCACCACTGGCATGGCTTAGGGTCCCGGTCGCAACTGCGACCGCTGCAACCCCTATAGTTACGCCAGTGCTCACATCTCCTGTATCTCTACTGTATTTTTCTCCCTGGATGCCGAGAAGGCCTTTAACAGCATCCATCAGGGCTTTCATTCATTTCATAGCAGGATATTTATGGTTCTAAAATCATTTTTTCCAGGCATCCTTCCTTTAGACTTAATGCCACTTAATGTTCCATGTTCCCTATTAGTGTTGCTCTGAGAAAGAGAATTTCAGATGTTAATGCAGTGACCTGAAGGCCGTTACTAATAATAGAAGACACTGCTTATAATGGTGATCTGGACTAAAAATTATAATGTGTGGTTAGTCGTAAAAATCACATTGCTTTACTGTGATGTAAAATCTGGCTGAAAACTGAGAGTTAACTCCAGGCCTGACAACCATCATCACTGGGCAGGGGCAGGACCAACCCCTTGGACTTAGACTTCCTGTAAGTAAGTGAGAAAGAAAGAAGCTGGATGTAAGCAGCCATGTGATCGTCCGCAGAGAAGAGTTTAAACCTTAGAGGCAATAACTTTACAGATTGAATGCAGCAAAGGAATAATTTACAGAAGGTTAAACAGCCAAATTGGAGGTTGGTATGAAGACAGACTGTGGAGGTGACACTTGTATTTTGGCTAATGGACTCCACAACACCTTGGCTGGGCATAAAGGCTTTTTATGGTAATATTGATTTTTACGTATTGCCCACAGCATGCCCCCTGAAATAGAATATTCAGACTTACCTGCTTCCTACTGCACCAGTTCTCCTTGCTGCCTCCTTCTTCCGGTCCCCACACTGATTACATCTGGCAGTGTTTGGGCACGGTCACATGCACCTCTCAGCCTATGACTGGCTTAATCGGTAATGTGGCCACAAGCAGCACATCACCGCTAAAGCCAGTCATTGGATGTGCGTGGAGACTGTTGAGATTTTAGTAAAAACTGGTAATCTGTTAAAACTAAAGTGACTTGCCTCTTTCAACTGCCTGGTTCCCTGCCCTGCATCTCACCTACATTAACACCAAGGGAAACCCACCTTCCATTGGGCAGGAGTCCCTTACGAGGGTGTTCCCTAGGGGATACAGGTGTGCCACCTCTTCACTGTGCACCATCCCAGAGGAGCAGAGAAGCAGGACCACCACTACTGTGAGTAGCCCCATCATTTGCAAATACTACCACTCCCGTCCCACTCCTCTCTACCATGTGCCTTCCTCCTCTGAGACTGTTGCATTATTGCATTGAACTGTCCAGATAAACACTTACAGTATTTGGTTTATCAATCTAAATTCAAAGACAAAAGAGCTTATAGTAAGAAACAAATCCAATCTTACCAGGATCTTAAATACAAGATTTTACTGATGGGGCAGCACGGTGGTTAGTACTGTTGCCTTGCAGCACTGGGATCCTGGGTTCGAATCTGACCAAGGGCAACATCTGCATGGAGTTTGTATGTTCTCCCCATGTTTGCGTGTGTTTCCTCCAGGTACTCCAATTTCCTCCCACACTCCAAAAGACATACTGACAGGGAACTTAGATTGTGAGCTCCATTGGGAACAGCCTTATGCTAATGTCTGTAAAGCGCTGCGGAATATAGTAGTGCTATATAAGTGCTTATAATAATGATGCTTTTCTATTCTGGAAGGATGAATTTGGTCCGAATGCGGTTACTGCCCAAACTACTGTACTATTTTTTAATACTCCCTCCGCATATCCTAAAGGTATTCATCACAGAGCTTGTTGGTCATTTTGTAAAATCTACATTTCCTAACTCCATATATCCATTTCAGATATTTGTAGATTTACCAAACACTGCGTTTAAGGGACATGTCCACTGCACATATATTTTTAGCATTACATGAGGCTTCAAATAAACTGAAGTTGATGACTGAATGGGAAAGTTAGACCAGACCTTTTCTGCAGAGGAGTGGTTGAACATTTTTTGGTACCTCCACACAGATCTCTAAGTGTGTAAGCCATACGGAAGCACTTAGGGGTAAAAGGGGGTGTAGCTTCAGGGAAAGAGGCATCGCCTCAGATGAGTACTTCTGCAACAAAAATGTGCCAAAATTTTGGTGTAAAGTACAGAAAAGCAAGTTGCGGCACTTGAAAGATTGATTTTATTACCCACGATACACTTGATGCAAATCAGATAAGCAGCAGAGCTTGGCGTTCTGAGGTCTCAAACAAACATGCGCTAACTGTGCCGGCACGAGCGCGGAAACGGACTGCAGACCACAGCGATCCCGGAGCAACAAAGGGGGATCAAGCAATAGATACGAATAAAGACACGTATGCATCGACTGAGATATTGACAATGTCGACCGCATGATAAAGCGGATACACCTAGGTATTGGTAAGAAGCGTGAGAGTGCAATATCTTTCTACAAATATAAAAAAGCACGTTGTATACTAATACTAAGAAATAACCATATCACGGAAACATAAGGAGACTGAAGCTGTGATATCAGCTGTGGAGACATCAATAATGTGCAACTTACGGATATAGAGGAACATTATCTCAAATACCGCAACATATGAATTGTACTTGAGTTCCAAAGTTGCGTGAGCTCCGCAATTGGAACTATAAGAGGGACCGTGATTACAATAAATTTTAAACACTAAAGGAGTACTATAGATACATTTTTTTAAAAAAAAATCTGATATTTTTATTCTTTTTTCTATATGCATTGTGTTTTTGTATATACAGTGCAGACCAAAAGTTTGGACACCTTCTCATTCAAAGAGTTTTCTGTATTTTCATGACTATGAAAATTGTAGATTCACACTGAAGGCATCAAAACTATGAATTAACACATGTGGAATTATATACTTAACAAAAAAGTGTGAAACAACTGAAAATATAAATGCCTTATAAAATGGGGTTGGGACCATGAGTTGTGTTGGGCAGAAGTCAGGTGGATACACAGCTGATAGTCCTACTGAATAGACTGTTAGAATTTGTATTATGGCAAGAAAAAAGCAGCTAAGTAAAGAAAAACGAGTGGCCATCATTACTTTAAGAAATGAAGGTCAGTCAGTCCGAAAAATTGGGAAAACTTTGAAAGTGTCCCAAAGTGCAGTCGCAAAAACCATCAAGCGCTACAAAGAAACTGGCTCACATGAGGACCGCCCTAGGAAAGGAAGACCAAGAGTCACCTCTGCTGCGGAGGATAAGTTCATCCGAGTCACCAGCCTCAGAAATCGCAGGTTAACAGCAGCTCAGATTAGAGACCAGGTCAATGCCACACAGAGTTCTAGCAGCAGACACATCTCTACAACAACTGTTAAGAGGAGACTGTGTGCAGCAGGCCTTCATGGTAAGATAGCTGCTAGGAAAACCACTGCTAAGGACAGGCAATAAGCAGAAAGAGACTTGTTTGGGCTAAAGAACACAAGGAATGGACATTAGAGACCGGTGGAAATCTGTGCTTTGGTCTGATGAGTCCAAATTTGAGATCTTTGGTTCCAACCACCGTGTCTTTGTGCGACGCAGAAAAGGTGAACGGATGGACTCTACATGCCTGGTTCCCACCGTGAAGCATGGAGGAGGAGGTGTGATGGTGTGGGGGTGCTTTGCTGGTGACACTGTTGGGGATTTATTCAAAATTGAAGGCATACTGAACCAGCATGGCTACCACAGCATCTTGCAGCGGCATGCTATTCTATCCGGTTTGCGTTTAGTTGGACCATCATTTATTTATCAACAGGACAATGACCCCAAACACGAAGGAGAGTGATGGGGTGCTACGCCAGACCTGAACCCAATCGAGATGGTTTGGGGTCAGCTGGACCGCAGAGTGAAGTCAAAAGGGCCAACAAGTGCTAAGCATCTCTGGGAACTCCTTCAAGACTGTTGGATTACCATTTCAGGTGACTACCACTTGAAGCTCATCAAGAGAATGCCAAGAGTGTGCAAAGCAGTAATCAAAGCAAAAGGTGACTACTTTGAAGAACCTAGAATATAAGACATATTTTCAGTTGTTTCACACTTTTTTGTTAAGTGATATAATTCCACATGTGTTAATTCATAGTTTTGATGCCTTCAGTGTGAATCTACAATTTTCATAGTCATGAAAATACAGAAAACTCTTTGAATGAGAAGGAATAAATGTCATATTAACTATTTGAGAGCCGGCCATTAATTATATAATTCAACCAATAGTTGGTATAGAGTTAGACAAAATCATCCAGCGTGAGTCACTGTGATAAATCTGATGCAGGTCTAGACAGTGAGGGGCATTTATCACTGCGTTAACGCCGTTATTGTGGTGTTAGAAGGTTGCAACTTTTTGAGCGTCTTGGCACTTTTTCTAAACTGTTGTGGAAAGGGATAGGGCTTAGTGAGAGGGGTAGAGCCTACCACGGCCTTCTGGATTTACTATAACTTACGGCAGAAAACTGGGGTAAGTTATAGCCCAAGTCTACGCCAGCTGCTAGCTGGTGTAAATTTGAATTTCTGGTGCACGGACTGCCGGAGATGCAATTAAATAATTTAATTTAAATTAATTAATTTGTTAATTTATTAAGAGACATCTTACTCCAGCACGCAGGTGTTTAAGACTGGCATACTAGAATGCCAGTCTTAATAAATGTCCCCCTCTCTGTCTAAATTTACGCCATTTATAGGATTAGGACATCTGGGTCTTTGTGTTTAGTCCAAACTTACAGTAAAATGAGTGTATAATATGTGAGCTTTCATTGTTTTATTGATTTCAGTAACACAGTTTAGCACAATTTGTTACCCGGCATTTCATTCAGCTGTTTCATGAATAAAATTGTGATTATTTAGGTTAATTAATGTTTGTAACCAGTAATTTAAAGTGATTGCCATGTGCTGCACAGAGAATGTATTGGGCATGTATATTTTTTTCTTTGTGTGAGGATTATCATTGTGACTACACTTTTACTGTTTTATATTTTGAGGTAAGAAATGTTTGTGTAATGATGAAAATTCTAATAATGAAGGCCTAGTGTAATGCCTGTAACTATGGGTCAAACTGTCCTCCATCGGTACAGTACTGAATACATGAGGAGATTGCTGTGCATAAGGGGCAGGGAGAGATTTAACATGAGGGGAATTTTTAAAGTAAGTTTTGCAGGAGTCTGGGTTGAAGTGTTTTAATTAACAAATGTATGAAATGCTATACAATGTTTGATAAATTTGCTACATCTTTAAATGATTTTTCCAGGATTACTATGGTCTTTAACCCCTTAGTGAGCAACCATATGCCTTTTTACAGCAGTCACTAAGAGGCCTTAGAATGGGCCGCCACCTATTTTTGGCTGCCCAGGCTACAGAGTCTCCCGTTCATCGGAGAGCTGGGGCTTGGCTCTCCCATGACAGCAGTTATCTGGGCCGTTTAGCCTCTTAGAGTTTAGAAAGTACACACTGATGAAAAGTCCTCTTTAAGGCCCAAAACAGGCTGGTCTCTAAGAGGTTAACAGATATCTTTGTGTATTTACTTACCTCCTGTACATTTTCCCTTCCCATGAATCTTAATAATTTAGGTGAATCTCCCTTCCTCTCTGTGTGCCAGAAACTAAAAGTAGCTGGCATAGACTTGAGCTATAATTTACGCCAGTTTCTGACGTACATTATAGTAAATCAAGTGACCAGCGGGAAAACCCATCCCCCCTGAGCCCACCTCTTTTAACGCTACTTTAGAAAAGTCTATAGAATCTCAAAAAGTCACAAATTATGGTGCAAATATGGTGTGAGCCAAAATTTGCTACTTTTTTATGCCACCATAGTGGAGTGATAGCCCCTATCGTGCAGCTAAAAACTTGTCCAGTCCCATCCTGTGACCGTACTGTGGATCCTACTGGAAGGAAACTCCATGAAATTACTTCTATGGGGTTGTGATGTGAAGGCTCCAGGTTAGTGAGAAGTGACCACGATAGGCTATGGCACCAACACCTACCAAGTTACATATAACAGGACTTATGTCACTCTTATCCCTTTATCTGCCATCAAGACTGCTGTGTACACAATGCTCATATGGCTGCCATCCCTCTGGGCAGATATCGTGGTCCTAAGGTTCACAAACACAATATCTAAACCACTGAGCACCTCAGGAACCAATATTCTCCTCCATCAAACTTCAATGGTGATGATGATGCTGCTGCTAAAAGGTTTCACAGCTCACATTTCCAGTCTTCCAGGTGACTAATCCAAAGTGCCCAAGAAGCCAGAAGTGTCAACCTGGAGTCCTGGGCTGGAACAGAATGTGTAGAAATAACACCGCCCCAGTATAAAGCCAAGGCTGGATCAAAATGGCTGCCTTTATCCTTCCAATAATATCCAGTAGAAAAGTTCTGATTCCCAGTTATTGGCCTGCCAGAACAGAGCCTACTTACAAACGGTCATAAAATGCTTTTTGCATGGATCAGTCTGGTGATCACCTTCCCTCCATTTTCATTCAGTGTTTGGAGATGCACAATACAAAGACATGAGAAGACCTCACCTTTTTCTTTCCTGGTTCGGTTATCGCTTAGACATGCCTTAGAGCTTCCTAGCGCTACCAGCCACCTCTGCCGCTCGGCGGCATTCACGGCTTTCACGTAGAAGTGCTGCTCCCCAGGGATGATCAGCTCCATCCGGGTGTTGTCTGTTGAATGAACTGAGAATAGGGATTAGTACAGCACGGAGAAGATTTAATACATGAAATTAAATAGACAAACAAAGGGAAGCACGGCAGCTATACGTCTGGGAATGTGTCATTTGATTACATGTAAATTTATAGATTAGAAATGATGGGCTTCCCTGGGGGCGGCCATACTGGAAATGTACCCAATAGCGTGTGTTTTTTTACTAGTATTTTAGGAGAAATAAACAGTAATATACAATAAATTATGTGGGTGATTCACTTCATGAAGGCTTTGGACTTTGTTCAGATAGTGCAGTTAATTGGTTAATAGGTTTACAGCACAGTCATACTTTGGCTGTGAGATTCTACACTCATCAATGGAACACGTATTCATGTAGAAACTAGAAAGTATCTTTCCAATATCAGGATGTATACGCAGAAATGTTTGATATCTTGTATTTATTACTTTTTTGCATTTCATCTCTGATTCAGAACAGCACACACAATGTCACATGACACATCCCCCGAGATTCCACACTGATCAATCATGTAAGGCTAGTTTCGCACTAGTGCTGGAGATCCAGCAGAGGTTTTCGTCTGGCCAATTCTCGCCATATTTGAGGCCGGATCGCCGCCAGTCCCAATTATAGTTTAATGCGGCCAGATGAGAACGCAGTGGCTTCAAACACTGCCGGATCCAGAGAGACCCAGAGGGCGGTTCCCTGGCGGATCTCACAATGGTAGTGTGAAACTAACCTAAGTATTTATATAGGACAGGCAAGGTCAGCAACCTCCAGCACTCCAGATGTTCTTAAACTACAACTCCCAGAATGCTCCATTCACTTCTATGGGAGTTAGGAGAACAGCCAAGCATGTTTGCATGCTGGGAGCTGTAGTGCCGAAGGTTGCTGAACCCCGATATAGAAACTGGGACGTCTTTTCCCAATACGGAATTGCATATACTTTACATATGATGTTTGATATTGTTACCCAAGCCTAAATTTGAGCAGTGATAAAACACGGAACAGGCGCAAATCTTTCTCTTATACCTTATCTCTGTGTAGGCTCCACTTCTGGTTTTGGCTCACCATCACCGATGGAAATCCCTGGCCAAACACCAACTGTGTGTGAAAGCAGCCTTGGGCGTTTTGAGGTCCGTAAAATACAGATGCGGTCCTTGTACCAAAAACATTTTTTGCAGACCCATTGAAGTATTTTGGGGAACAGACATACGGATGCAAAAAGCACACAGAAGATCTGTGTGCTTTCTGCATCCATATGTCCATTCTGCAAAAAGATATAGATATGTCCTACACTTGTCCGTAAAATGCGGACCACTGGGTCAATAAAAAATTCAGCCGGTATCCGTGCTGTGCATGAGGCCTAACAGTTAGGAAAGGCTTTTGGTGGGGAGGATGAGGCCATATCAGCCAATTCACATCATGTGATCTGTACAATGCTCTACGCTGGTCAGTGTTTCTTTTTTAAAGGATCACTGAGTTTTCATAAAAGTTCTGACATGTCACAGACGTATCAAAAGTTTGATTGGTGGGGGTCTAAGTGCTGAGATCCTCGCTGATTGCTAGAACGAGGAGAGAAAGCGCTCACACATCGTGCTCTCTCCTCACTGTGGGGGGGACAGAACTGAACCGGCCCATGGACTTTCTATTGAGTCTGTCTAGTGTCCTCCCCTGCAACAAGGAGAGAGCGCACAACATGCGAGCGTTTCTCTCGCCTCGTTCTAAAGATCATGGGGGTCTTGGCACTCAGATCACCCACCGATCAACACTTTTAAAATGTCTCTGACATATCAAAAATGTTACTAAACTCAGGGACCCTTTGAATGTTTCTAGTAACGCAATCAAGTAGCCATTTGTAAGAGCAATATGGACGCTCGAAACATAGGTTACAATGTTTTAACACGTTTTTAACCATGTGGAAGATAGTGGACTAACTGCAGTGCTGGACCTATGAAAATGTTTCTATACAGATAGGGCACATAAGCGTCCTCATATACTCCATGCTGCACATGCTTTTTGGCAGACAAAAATGAATAGAGGTCAAATGAAAGAAGACCCAAACAGGTATAGTCACATGTATTAAGATGGACAGACCCTGGAGACCTGAGGAGCTGCTCCCAAAGCTTCATGTGCATGGTGTACAGCGTCTCTATACGGTCATATCTAGACCCCCAGCATTACAAGAGAGCTAGAGAATATACTGTGGACACACATATCACATCGATCTTTTTTTCATACATATACCGTATTTTTCGCCCTATAAGACGCACCGGCCCATAAGACGCACCTAGGTTTTAGAGGAGGACAATAAGAAAAAAATATTTTCATCAGACCTCAGCTCACAGCCCCAAACAGCCCCCCAATGTTAAGACCCCAATAAGACATCAGATTAGACCCCAATAAGAATACCCCCAATCAGATCTCAGATAAAAGCCCCCCAGTGCCTCCTTTGCCAGCCCCCCCCCCCCGTGCCTCCTTTGCCAGCCCCGCCAGCCGCCAGAACACATAAAATAAATAAAGCACTTACCTCTCCTGGCTCCTGGACGCCGCCGCTCCTCACCGTCCGCGCTCTGCTTCCTCCTGCTGTCGGCTGTTGCTGTGAACTGGTGGTCACAGAGCGCCCTCAACGCTGTGCGCAGCCCTGCCACAGCCGACCGGAGGACCAGGAAGCGGTGAGTACAGAGTCTTCACCGCTTCCTTGTCCTCCGATGCTAATGAGCGCTTCCTTAATGGAAGCGCTCATTAGCATTCGCCCCATAAGACGCAAAGACACTTTTCGCCCCATTTTTTGGGGGAAAAAATGCGTCTTATAGGGCGAAAAATACGGTACATACACACACAAGAAAATTAAACTTTTATAATATAAAAACTTTTATATAAAATAAAACTTTTTTGACCAATGTAAAAACTGCAATATTTTAAGATTTTTTTGCACATATTCACAAAAATATTTTAAAATAAAATATACTTATATCCTTATAGGGGGTTCTCTAACTTCAGCAAGTGGCATTTATTATGTAGAGAAAGTTAATACAAGGCACTTACTAAAGTATTGTGATTATCCATAGTCTCCTTGTTTGATTGTCCCAACACCCCCCTTGCTGATCTCAAACCATTGCTGTTGCGACCAAGTCTGGGCCTCTGCTACTCTCCACACATCAGGAGGTGGCTGTGAACGCCACTCAGCCAGTCACAGGCTACGGCAGGTCATCGCTGCTATTGATCGGTTGAGCGGTATTCCCAATCATTACTTGCTGTGTCAGGACGTAGGCAGGAAGGGCGAGCGCAACATTGACACCAACAGAACGAAGGAGAATGGGGATCAGCGAGTAAATACAGTAGTTCGGTGCAGGATTCGACCCATGACAGGAGCGATAACGCTTCAGGCTGGAAATATTTTAACAGCTTTTGAAAACCAACACCACTTACCTTTAATTTCACACACCGCCATTTTTATGCTTCCTTTACTGCCCTTGCAGACGTCATCCTGCGAGTCATAGTAAGATAAGATGCCATTGTCCAATACAAACCACCGAGGCTGCCAACCTACAGGGACAGAGAAATACGTGATTTTAGCAAATTATATCTGAAAGGGAACCTGTCATCAACTTTATGATGACCTCACTGAGGGCAGCATAAATTAGTGACAGAAATGCTGATTTCAGCGGTGTGTCACTCATGAGCTAAAAGTAAGTGGTTGCTGAGAACCAGCATCATAATCATTGCAGCCTGGGCCTGGAAAAGAGTCAAATCTACCTGAGAAGAGTCATGGTTATTCAGGAATTCCTGCTCTCCCTGCCCACCTGCTGATGATTGACAGTCTTTTACCTAGTTTTCTCCCTTTCTCTCTAGGAGAGAACTTCCAATCATCAGCAGATGGCGGGAGAGCAGGAGATTATGAATAACCATGACTCTTCTCAGGTAGATTTGACTCTTTTCAAGGCCTGGGTTGCAATGATTATGATGCTGGTTCTCAGCAACCACTTACTTTTAGCTCATGAGTGACACACCGCTGAAATCAGCATTTATGTCACTATTTTATGCTGCCGTCAGTGAGGTCAGCATAAAGTTGATGACAGGTTCCCTTTAAACTAAGGGGCACGACAAGGACAAGATGCCAGAAAGTGGTCTGTAAACAGTATACTGCCCCAATGTGGCAAAGCTGGAACACATAGCAAGACATTCAAACCCCCAGATACTCCGATAAGATGGCTGAGAACGAGCCGGCCATCCTCCGTCTCATCTCTGCCAACGGAGGCACCAGAGTAAAATGGACTCCCTCCACCGGGTCTATGTGATACAAAGGTAAAACCACAGGACCTTCACCAAGAAGTGCGAAGACAGAGCTTACGCGATTCAGCACACATCCCCCACCACTGCTCACAGTTCAGACTGTGCCTCTTATGGGGACCCGTATACAGCCATAGAAGATAATTTAGTTTAAAAAAAAACAAAAAAAAAAAAACAGACACCTTTGTTAGATCTGGAAAAACTAGATTTAACTTGATGGGGAGATTGATCACAGCCTGGCAGTCCGTGCTCCTCAACTGAAAGGGGGGCTGGCATAGATTTCAGTGTTCTTTCTATGCTAGAAAACCAGCATCATAGATGGTAAATGTGGCAGGGCACTATCGGGAAAGTGGCGAGGCCGGCAGAGAAACACTACTTGTGCAAAAATTTTAGAAAAATTTGCAAACGCGCAGTTTGTGACTTTTTCAGGCATTTGCTAATGATAAATTTGGCCCCTTTACTCTACAAAGCCGCATTGTCAAAAATCCACCTTACCATTCCCACCATGTTACAGGCAGACCCACCAAACCCTTCCCGGACCAAGCGTGACACAGGGCTGGAGAGGGATAGGAGGAGAACGTCAAGCTTCTAGAAAAAGTTCGCCTTTCGGCAAATTTCTATATCTCCTCGATTCAGATGATTAAAGGGGTTTCCAGGATTTAACTACCAATGACCTATCCTCTGTCTAGGTTATCAGTATCTGATCGGTATCTGACCCGGGACCCCCGCCGATCAGCTGTTTGAGAAGGTACCAAGGCTTCTGTGAGCGCCGCGACCTTCTCCCTGCTCACCAAGCACAGCGCCGTACATTGTACAGTGGTTGTGCTTGGTATTGCGCTCAGCCCCATTCACTTGAATGAGGCTGAGCCGCTTTAGGCCACGTGACCGATAAACCTGACGTCACTCGCCTAGGAAAAGCTGAGAGAAAGCTGCGGCGCTCACGGAAGCGCCGGTGCCTTCTCAAACAACTGATCGGTGGGGGTCCCGGGTGTCAGACCCCCACCGATCAGATACTGATGACCTATCTTGAGGATAGATCATCAGTAGTTAAATCCCAGAAAACCCCTTTAAGTAGTTCATGCTCAACTTTAATGAGGGTCTACTACTTCCTGACAGATGAGTGCACAAGACTGCAAGACCACTGACCGACAGCACTACGTAACCAGTGTATTGTGGAAGCAATCAGAAGGTCGCAGATTCAAGTATCATCGTGGGACTAAAACACAGTTCACAAAAGCAAGACAATTGCTTTTCAGTTTATCCTTCTCCTGAAAAATGGCATAAAAGAAGCCACACAGCTCTGGAGTTATTAAAATTAAGTTGAAGCAACACAAACATTTAAAACAAATACAAAAACTACTTGTGCAAAAGAAGTATACTTAAACAAAAAAGTTAATTAAATAAAAAGATTTTTATTGTGGGGCAAGCAGTTTTTTTATTGGTACTATTTTTGGGTATATTATATTTTTTCCAGTAATAAAGGACTAAATCAGGGGAATAACAGCGATTTTAAATTCTACTGAGCTGAAAAAAAAAAAAAAAAAAAAAAAAAAAAAAAAAAAAAAACACCTTCATGCAACTATCATTCCAGCAAAATACACACTCCAAAATAAAAAAAAATAAATAAATAAATACTTCTTCCTTTCCAAGCTCTGCCATGTGCCCAAACAGCTATCCTCATACTAAGGGCTCATGCACATAAATGTATTTTCTTTCCGTGTCCGTTCCATTTTTTGCGGACTGTATGCGGAAAAATTCATTTCAATGGGTCCGCAAAAAAACAAAACGGAAGTTACTCAGTTTCCATATGTCCGTATTGCCGTTCCGCAAAAAAATAGAACATGTCCTATTATTGTCCATGTTATGGACAAGGATAGGATTGTTCTATTAGGGGCCAGCTGTTCCACTACACAAAAAAATGAATGCACACGGATGTCATCCGTATTTTTTGCGGATCTGTTTTTTGTGGACCGCAAAAAACATACGGCCGTGTGCATGAGACCTTAGGAGACACACTAGTTGGCTTTTTCTTCTATTAACACATGTTTAAATGAAAACTTGAGCAACAAATTATTGGGGGAAAAAATTCAGTGTCCAATTAAAATAAAGTCTATGGAACACCTGAGGGGTGAAAACTTCAGGGGGTGTGGCTTCTAAAGTGGGGACTTTGGGGGGCATTTTTTATGTTTTAGCTCCTTAAGGCCTAAAAATCATTACAAATTTTGAGACTGGTGAAAAAGTTTTTTTTTTGTTGTTTTTTTTTATAATTTTTTTTTTGCTGTGGATGTACGATGTGACCTTACCGCAGACCTGCAGCTTTCCAGATTGACATAAGTAATCAGAATAATGACCCGCTGTGAAGAGAGCCGCCAAATCCAATTAGGATATTAGCAGAGGACAGGTTATCTCCCCGGTCAGGAACTGGTCACCATTCTGTTCCATCTATGACAAGCTTCAGACAAAGGTGCCAAATAAAAAATGGCCTCCACCAGTAATATCGCTGTCTATTCACACTGGCCCATGGAGGGGGTCCCCCCCAGAAGGGGCAGCCATCTATCTCTCTACAAAAACAACAAGCCTGTTATGGCAGCTGGGCCTGACAGCTGCGGGTGGTGGGGACTGTTATCTGACAACTGGCTCGTGTTGTCAGCCAGATATAGACATAGAAGCCATGGCTTCGGATTATAAAAGCTGGGGGGCAGCTACTGGGCATTGAGCGCGGAGACAGCGCCCCGAGAGGAAGCTGGCGTGGATAACCCTCATCATCTACATAACAGATCTGACCCGAAAACTGTTCGGAGCCCTGTGATCACAGAAAAGTCACACACAAGTACTAGACACGGCCTGGAAAACACGTATGAAGGAGGTTTACATATCATATTACTGTGTGCAGTCCTATACATGTCACTATACACACATATGTCCACATCAGGTCATGTAATATATAAGCACCTCTTACAGCAGAGCAAATGGGAGCGCATACAAGGCGGTAGTCTGGTCACGTATGTGGCAGTATTACTGCGGAATACATACATGTGAATAATCAGAATACACCACATACACAACATATGATGATGGTTGTGCCTTGGGTAAGATCACATACATTTTTCACACATGATATAATATGTACATACTGTATAATACATCAGTACATTGTATACATCAGTCATATATAACATTACTGCGGTGTACACAGGGAATATACAGCACATGATACACACTATATAATATGTACATTATATACATCATCTATATATCACACAGTATACACACTATATAATAGGTACATTAGATACATATTATTAGGGAGCAGAGCCCTCATTCCTCTTGTTTTAACTGGTGACTATTTGTACATGAACCCAATTGTAAAGCGCTGTGGAATAGGTTGGTGCTATATATCATTATTATTATACATATCACACAATATATACAGTATAGACTCACACCAGATTACATAGTGTATAACATTATATATATATATATATATATATACATACATACATACATATAGAGCCACAGACCTGTGATGTAATTGGTCACTTGTAGAGCACTCCTTCCATAGCTGCGCTCTCCGGTCACTGCGGGCTCATCCTTCACTAGGGTGCGGGCTGATGACGGGGGCAGAGCGGACTACACTACGGGGGTCACACGCTGCACAGTGTCCGGGCTGCTCATGCTGGTGCCGGGGGATGCTCGGGCGTACACCCCGGACACTGCGCCTGTTTCCTCCATGCAGACAGCTGAGCCCCGCCGCCGCCTCCGTCACTGCGCTTCCCTGTACAGCCGTGTCTACATTGGAGTTGGTCTTGCTGTGTTTTATGACGTGCGGTCACGTGGTGCAGAGCGGTCACATGACCGCTGTTTGCGTTTCCATTTTATTTCCTTGTCCGGGCGGGATGCGCTGTGTGTGCTCCGGGGAGGGTGCAGGGGTTAAATACTGTACTGCTCTGAGATGAGCTGTATGTGGAGGTTCGGGGGGGGGGGGGGGGGGTTAAAATGTATGTGGGGGTTCTGGTATAGTGTGAGTTAATATGTTGTATATGGGATGGGGATTCTGGTATAGTGTTGGTTAATATGTGGGGTGGGGGTTAATATGTTGCATGTGGGTGGGGGATTCTGGTATAGTGGGGGTTAATATGTATGTCACACATCCAGTACCTTATTAAATACAGTTCCTTAAAGGGATTGTCCCACAAATAATATTCTACAGTTTTCAAACCAGCTTCTGGACCTGAATATTTTTGTAATTTCATGTAATTAAAAATTTTATTACAGCCACTGAGTTATTCACTGAAATCTCTCTGTATAGCGCCCTCCTGCTGTTTTCTCTTTTTCTAATTCTCTGTCCTGCTCGCAGAGATGGACGCACATGCTCAGTTCCATTCTTCAGCTGCCACCAGCTGCATCAGAAAGGATATGGCCCCAAGCTGACAGCTTGAAATGAATCTATCTCTGGATCCATGTGAAAAGAAAAAAACAAAAAATAAAATGGCCTATTCTCCATTTTGAGAATCAAAAAGTCATACACACTCCATAATGGTATAAATAAAAAACTACAGATTGTCCCGCAAAAAAAATGAGCCCTAGTTTTGTAGCCATAACTAATAAATGTATATGATGATAAAAAGAACACTTAATGATAAAATTATGATAAGTACGCCACTTTTTGCATTATTTTTGTCGCAGATCGGGTCATAAAGGGGGATCTGCGACTTTTCCACGCTCATCACACTTTTCCAAGATGTCGGGAAAGGGCCAGCCAGCCGACCTGTCTCATTTATAATTTTTTACACCTGTTTTTGGACGTGAAAAATTGCTTAAATCTACGCCAGCAAGTTACACGGCATCAGTGCAGGGTAATTAGACCGGCGTCTCAAACACCAATCTTAATACATGACGCCATCATTTTTTCCAGAGTATTTTTTTTTTCAGTATTAAATTAAAGAAAAACTATTCAAATGTGGTAATCGTACTGACCCAGAGAATGAAGGGCGCCAGGTCAGTTTTACCGCATAGGGCAGTGATTTTCAACCAGTGTGCCTCCAGCTGTTGCAAAACTACAACTCCCATCATGCCCAGGCAGCCTACAGCTATCAGCCTACAGAAGGGCATGGTGGGAGTTGTTAGTTTTGCAACAGCTGGAGCACACTGGTTTTGAAAATCACTGGCATAGGGAACGCCGTGCGGACAGAATTGCCACTCCATTTGGAATTTGTTTCCAGCTTCCCACTACATTGTATGCCAATACTAAGGCCCCTTTCACACGGGGCGAGATTTCCGCGCGGGTGCAATGCGTAATGTCGAACGCACTGCACCCGCACTGAATCCTGACCCATTCATTTCAATGGGGCTTTTCACATGGGCGAATTTTTCCTGCATCAGTTCGCCGTTGCGTGAAAATCGCAGCATGTTCTATTATTCTGCGTTTTTCAACGCAGCCCTCGGTTCCATTGAAGTGAATGGGGCTGCCGTGAATAACGCATTGCGTGCTGGGATGCAATGTGTGATTCACTGATGGTTGCTAAGAGATGTTGTTTGTAAACATTCAGTTTTTTATCACACGCGTGAAAAACGCATTAAAACGCTTCGCACCCGCGCAGAAAAAACTGAACGAGTGTACGCAATCGCAGTCAAAACTGACTGCGATTGCGTGCGGATTGGTGCAGATGTATGCGGATTTTCCGGAACGCACCCTGAACGCATCCGGACTGAATCCGTGACGCTCGTGTGAAAGAGGCCTAAATGGTGCCATTAAACTTCTCCTGCCAAAAACAAGTCCTCATACGGCTATGTCAACAGAAAACTAAAAATGTTATGGCTCCGGCAAGGCAGGGAGTGAAAAACAAAAACGGAAAATCATAAGGTCCTGAAAGGGTTAACAGTCTTGAGGAGGATAGAATATCAATGAAAGAAAACTCATTGAACCACCATGTTCTCTGTTGCGTGCTGCAAATTTTTGGTATGGATTCCAGTTATTACAGTACAAACCGCCTTTCACACGTGGGAGGAGAGGAGTCTTCACCGATTTTAGGACATCCTGTGGAATTGGATATCTGCAGCTCGCCGGTTATCTTGTCAACTCGCTGCCAATTTTTCAATTTGGAAATCTTTAACAGAATCCGTATGTGCAGTCCATTTCCATATGTCCATATTTCCATTCCGCAAAAAAATAGAACATGTCCTATTATTGTCTGCATTACGGACAAGGCTAGGAGTGTTCTATTAGGGGCCAGCTGTTCCGTTCCGCAAAATACGGAATGCACATGGACGTCATCCGTATTTTTTGCAGATCCGTTTTTGCAGACCACAAAATACATACGGTCGTGTGCATGAGGCCTAATGCAGAGATGTGAAAACTAACATGTTCTTGGACCTGTAGGCCTTGCTTGGCTGGATACTCGGGCTCTCTTCACATCTGTGGCGTTACTTTGAGAAAACCCTGGCAACGTGACAGAAACCCAACGGCTCCCCATTATAGCCAATAGGTTCAGTCTTGACTCTGTTCAGGAAATTGATACAGAGAAATTTAGCAAACGCACGGCCGCTGCTGGGAAAAAAAATCACTTGGATTTTGGGATACATTTTTTTTATTTTATGCACTTATATAGCACTACTATATTCCTCAACGCTTTACAGACATTAGCATCACACTGTCCCCAATGGGGCTCACAATCTAAGTTCCCTATCAGTATGTCTGTATGGAGTGTGGGAGGAAACCAGAGAACCCAGAAGAAACAAACACAGGAAGAACATACAAACTCCATGCAGATGTTGTCCTTGGTCGGATTCAAACCCAGGACCCAGCACTGCAAGGCACCAGGACTAACCTCTGAGCCATGGATAGACTATTGGCCATGAGCCAATAAATCCACCAGTATCAAAACGCGTTGCCAATAAAGATTCTACCCCATTTATCCCCGGATTTCCTTTTGCCAGCATGTTTAAGGCTCTTCTGTAGAAAATTGAAAGTTGTTCAGCAGGATTCCTAGGTTTTTATTAGAAGGCAGGATGGGGAAGCTCTAGGGTTGTCCTTTGCACATAGGAGATCTGTGTTGGGACGAGGACACATTCTGTGTCACTGTTACCCCCCCCCCCCAGTAACTAGCTCTAAAGAATGTCTCCCGACCTTACAAGAGAAGTACCAAGCTGCCCCTACAAGCAAGCCATGCCAGAAGAGCAACCCACATTGGGATGGACAATTCTATCACCTAGCCCTGGTGTGGCTTGTTCCCTGACCTCTTCTTGCAGACCCTTGCCAAACAGTTGGGCTGGGACTTGTTGCCACATTATGGTTGGCTGAATGAAGCCTTTGCCTGGTCATACACGTTACGTGGCTGTAGGCCCGAAGATGTGTTCCCTAGCTATCCCTGCCAAAACTTCATCTCCATGTGTTGAGGAGGGAACTGAAAGCCGCCATCAGATACCATTGTCAGCGGTTTATCTCCTCTGAGAACCAAAGGGTTGGTTATGTTAGAATCCAACAGACGTACCTTTCACCAACATCTGCCACCAGTGGAAAGTCGGGATACCCCAATACACATTGCATCAGTGGTTTCGGGCCAAGGTTATACGCATGGGTGGCTTAGAGGCCCATTTAGATGGTCAGATGATAAGGAGAATTATCAAAAATGAACATTTGTATAAACTCTCATTCCTGATAGCTGCCCCATGGAATTTGCTGGCAATTACCCAAAAAACAAGCAAATGTTCATTTTTTATCTGATCGTTTATGCTACACACCGTGTAAGCAAGGATGGCTGCCGACAAAAAATGAAGCCATATGGGAGTCGAATGATCATAGTAATGGCCTGTTTCTTAGGATCGTTCATTGCCCCATACTGTTTCAATGTTTGTTTGCTGCACATCCTTGTTTACATGGGGGGATGTGATGCCAAAAAAACGATTATTCTTTTGGGCAGTGTAATGATCTGCTGGACGACATGTTCAACATGGGCCAATTATCAGAAAAGAGCATTTATTATGAAGGTTCGTTCTTGATAATGGGCCCCATCCTCTGCCGCTAAGGCTACTTTCACACTAAGCGTCTATGCTGGAATCCGGCAGGGTTCAGCAAAAACGCTTCCGTTAATGATAATACAAACCGTCTGCATCCGTTTTGAACAGATCGGTTGTTTTATCTTTAACATACCCAAGACAGATCCGTCATGAACTCTATTGAAAGTCAATGGGGGACGGATCCGTTTTCTATTGTGTCAGAGAAAACGGATCTGCCCCCATTGACTTGCATTGTGGGTCATGCCGAATCCGTCTTGCTCTGCATCCTAGGACGGAAAGCAAACCAGAGCATGCTTTGGTTTGCTGTCCGGTATGAGAACAGAATGCATATGGAGCACTCCATTCTGTTCAGTTACGTTTTGTCCCCATTGACAATGAATGGGGACAAAACAGAAGCGTTTTTTTTTTCTGGTATTGAGCCCCTATGACAGATCTCAATACTGGAAAATAGAAACGCTAGTGTGAAGTCAGGCTTATTGTGCCAGACAGCAGTGACCTCTCGACAGGTTTTCTCTTCTTCCTAGCAGACTCCTCCATTCCACAGATCATGGGTCAGGCAGGCTGAATTACTCACAAGAGGATCCTTTAATGGTATGCTTCCACATTACTTGATCACTCCCTTTAAATAGTTACTTCAAAGGTAACTGGAAAAATTAGATGATTTTTTTTTATAATTACATGCGTTACAAGTTATGAATCATGCGTTTGTCAGGTATTTAAAGCTTTTCTTACGTCACTTTTTCCAAGTTCTAACATTTCGTGTATCTAATAACCTAAATAGGTTCAAAAGTTCAAACCCTTTGCACCCCAGTGAAAATCTGCACTGAAAATCCACACAAACAGTTGACGTGCTGAGGATTTCCAAATCTGAACCACAGGTCAACTTCTGCGTGGCAAATTTCTGCACTGTGTACACCACACTTTGAAAATCTCAACTACCGTATTTTTCGCTTTATAAGACGCACCCCAGATTTTAGAGTAGGAAAATAAGAAAAAAATATTTTTCATCAGACCTCACATCAGATCCTAATATCAGACCCCCCCATAAATTTCAGGACATCACATCAGACCCCCATATCAGCCCTCCATGTCAGACCCCCATCAGACCTCATATCAGCCCACTCAGCCCCATCAGACCTCAGATCAGCCCACTGTGCCCCATATCAGCACACTCTGCCCCCATCAGACCTCAGATTAGCCCCCATATCAGCCCACTCTGCCCCCTTCAGACCTCAGATCAGCCCCCATATCAGCCCACTCTGCCCCCTTCAGACCTCAGATCAGCCCACTCTACCCCATATCAGCCCCACTGTGCCCCCATATAAGCCCACTCTGCCCCCATGAAACCTCAGATCAGCCCACTGTGCCCCCATATCAGCCCACTCTGCCCCATCAGACCTCAGATCAGCCCACTGTGCCCCCAATATCAGGCCACTGTGCCCCCATATCAGCCCACTGTGCCCCCATCAGACCTCAGATCAGCCCATCAGCCCCCATATGAGCCTACTGTGCCCCCCATCAGACCTCAGATCAGCCCATCAGCCCCCATATGAGCCCACTGTGCCCCCATCAGACCTCAGATCATAGTGCGCGCACTACGTCCTGACGCTGTACGGGGTCAGAACAGTGCAGCACCGCCGGAGAAGACAGAGGAATGCAGGACCAGGAGCGGAGCCATGGCACAGGAGGGTTAGTATGCTTCCCCGCTCCTGGCAGCTAATACATACTAGTGAGTTCTTCCATAATGGAAGCGTTCACTAGTATTCGCTTTATAAGACGCACAGCAATTTTCCCCCTACTTTTGGGGGAAAAAAGTGCATCTTATAAAGCGAAAAATACGGTACTTTGCTAGTACTGTATTAGGCCTCATTCACACGTCAGTGTTCGGTCAGTGATTTCCATCAGTGATTGTGAGCCAAAACCAGGTGCGTCTCTAAACACAGAACAGGGGCAGATCTTTCCCTTATACCTTATGTCTGTGGAGTCCTGGTTTTGGCTCACAATCACTGATGGAAATCACTGACCAAAACACTGTCATGTGAATAAGGCCTTACACTGTGGATTTTCTGCATGAAAATCTGCGCAAAAGTGCATCTGTCAGCAGATTTGTACCTATGAAACTGACTGACCTGTTACATGTGCGTCTTGGCATCTGTGTTGGTCCCATGTTCATATGTGCCTGCATTGCTGAGAAAAATGAAGTTTTAATATATGCAAATGAGCCTCTCAGAGCAACAGGGGCGTTGTCATTAGAACTAGAGGCTCTGTTCTCTCTGCACTTTGATCGACAGTTCCAGGTGTGATGATGCTTTCACTGCCTGGTCCTGTCAATTAAAGTGTAGAAGACGCAGCAGTTGCAGAGAGAGCAGAGCCACTAGATGTAATGACAACGCCCCCGTTGCTCTGAGAGGATTATTTGCATATATTAAAACATCATTTTTCTCAGTAATGCAGACACATATGAACATGGGACCAACACAGATGTCTTCAGCTGCCAAGCGCACATGTAACAGATCAGTCAGTTTCACAGATACAAAACTGCTGACAGATGCCCTTTTGGGCTCATTCAGACAGCTGTATGTATGGGTCTGCATCCATTCCGCAAAAATGTGGACCCATTCATTTCAATAGGGCCCCAAAAGATGTGGACAGCACACCATGTGCACATGTTCGCATCTTTACTTTTGTTTCTTGGCCCCACAAAAAAGATAGAGCATGTCCTATTCTTAGGCATTTCTATCACAGTGCCGGCCATGTGCGGTCCGCAAATTGCGGAACACACACAGGTCGATATCAGTGTTTTGCGAATCTGCAAATTGTGGACCATAAAACACTACGGCCATGTGAATGAGTCATTAGAGTAAGAGGATTTAGTGCAAAGGTCACTTCGACCAGAATACTTTAAATGGCATTTAAACGCACATAATGTAATTAGATGATGATGGCAGAGATGTTGTTCATCCAGACATTGCTACAGAACTGGGCATGATGGGGTTAATGATGCTGCATTCCACCTAGGAAGAATGGCAGATGCCTCAGGTCTGTAACTTGAGCTAATGGCCGGAGTTACAAAACTTTTGTGTTCACTTTTTTTCCTCCAGGAAGAGAAGAAAGCCCAGAATTGGCCGAGAGGCTGAGTCACAATACTGTGCGGGCCAATGAGCTGACGCTTTACTTTCTGCAGTGATTGCTGCTTCTGCTTTCTGACTTGGAAGACAGAACTATTTGGTGGTGTATTTCTGCAGTGCCACGTGTATAGTAACAGTGGTGAGAAGAACAAGAGCCTGAGGAGCTCCTGGCACAGAGGAGACACCATGACAATGCCTTCCTGCCCCGTGTTCATCCTTCTTCTGCAGGTTCTGCTTCTCCTCCTGGGTCGTATTCACTGTGAAAATGAAGAAGAAAAGATTAAAATGGAAGTGACACATCTGCCTAGTGTCTGCACGCAGAAGAGCAAAAGAGGCGATCTGGTAAATGCACACTATGATGGTTACTTGGCGAAGGATCTCTCCAAATTCTACTGCAGGTAAGTGGCCGACCACCAAACGTATTCGGATGACTTCTTCATACTTCAATATCGGCAACACGTTTGTAATAATAATGATGGGTTTCTATAGGGTTGTCCTTTGGATGCAGTTACATGAGACTCTCCACATTTACGTTTCAGTTCTATTGGGTTACAACTTTTATATGGCGATACGTGACTGGTAGCGCAAACGTTGCAACTTTTGCTTGACTTAAAGCAGTGGCATCAAATCACGTGCAGTGCCTGATGCTTTGCTGTGATCCCTTCACCTTCCTAGATCCGAAGCCGCTGTGTAAAGAGGGCTTTATATCTCATATAATACAGCACTGAGTATTTCACTCAGGAAACTAGAATACTGCATGTACAGGGTCAGCAATATTCTTATTTAAAGAGCATCTGTCAGCAGTTTTGTATCTATAACACTGGCTGACCTGTTACATGTGCACTTGGCAGCTGAAGACATCTGTGTTGGTCCCATGTTCATATGTGTCGGCATTGCTGAGAAAGATGAAGTTTTAATATATTCAAATGAGCCCCTAGGAGCAAAGGGGGCGTTGCCATTACACCTACAGCCTCTGCTCTTTCTGCAACTGCCGCCTCATCTTCACTTTGATTGACAGGACCAGGCAGTGGAAACGTTATCAAGGCTGGCCCTGCCAATCAAAGTGGTGAGGGCGCGACAGTTGCAAAGAGAGCAGAGCACCCTTCATCTATAAGGAATCCACAGAACTGAAAATGAGAACCAAAAATATAAACATCAAAAAACTGCACCAAAATGCCCTGTGTGAAGCTGACCTAAATGTGAAGCTCCAGTTCTGAGGCCACTTTGGGTAAAATATAAAAAAAAAAAAAACGCTTTCCTTAAAGTCACCCGGTATGTGCCAGATAAGACAGAGGATGCGAAGATACGCAAGTCTCATAGCCATCATACAGTTGCGCATTTATATGGTTAGACCATGTGACTGGAAGAATGATGACGTGCCATGCTCAATATTTCAGATATCGAATAATTATATATTGTTTATGGTATATTGCTTGGTTTCGCAGCTCAGCCCCATTCACTTCAATGGGAATGAGCTGTGCCTAGGTCATGTGACTGATGAACGTGATGTCACATGGCCTTGGCTAAGCTGTGAGAAGGCCGCGGCGCTACTGCGAGCATCGGAGCCTTCTCAAACAGCTGATTGGTGGGGGTCCTGATTAGATAAAAGTCTCAGAAATTCCTCCTTTAAATTCCTCCTCGTTCTAGGCTTTTGACGTCCTGGAGGCGGTTCTATCAGTGATTGACAGCCTTCCCTAATGATGATGTTTTATATTTTTATAACTTAACTACGTTAATGTCTATTTTTTTATATTTAATAAAAGATTACGGGGGGGACAGCCTTCCCTCTATGGCTGTGCTTTCAGATATGGGCGGCCTGTTTCTAACTATGAGTATTGCCTACATCCCTTGATCCTTAGCACTGGTGTCTCTGATCCCTGTGGGTCAGCCGCCAACTACATCAGGACTATTCCAAACTGTAGCGGCCTGGTGGCTCCTCTGCAGCGAAGTCCAGATCCCTGTAACAGGGTTTAAAGGGTTTCTGTCACCAAGCTTGTCCCTATTAAACAGGATGACATTCTCAATATACAAATGTCACCTGATTCTAAGTCTGCTATTTATTTTATTCACAGTGTCCCTGGTTTTATGTAATTCAACCTTTTATCATATGCTAATTAGCCTCCTCGGAGCAGGGGGGGCATTGCCCCTGCTCCTAGAGGCTCCGTTTGCCCACCTCAATGCATGCACTTTTCTTCCTGAGTAACAGGGCCAGGCCAGCGTTCATCTCCTCAGGCTGGCCCTGTCTGCTGTCTCGCGCCTTGCGCTGTCCTGTGTGGAGCCAGGAGCCGGCGAGCTTCCCTCACTCACTGCGCCTGCGCCGAATACTGAGCGGGACAGCAGACAGGGCCAGCCTGAGGAGATGAGCGCTGCCCTGCCCTGTCACTCAGGAAGAAAAGGGAGTGCATTGAGGTGGGCAAACGGAGCCTCTAGGAGCAGGGGCAACGCCCCCCTGCTCCTAGGAGGCTAATTAGCTTGTGATAAAAGGTTGAATTACATAAAACCGGGGACACCGTGAATAAAATAAATAGCAGACTTAGAATCAGGTGACATTGGCATATTGAGAATGTCATCCTGTTTAATAGGGACAAACTTGGTGACAGAAACCCTTTAAAGGATGAAAACCAGGAGCCCATCAGGACTATGCCCTTAGGAATAGCCCAAAGCCAAACCGGTTAGTTAGCATAGTGGGTCCACATCCAGTGTTCATAATAAGACTACTTTTTAACCCCTTAAAATAATGGCTACAGTGGGGGGTCGTCTTATACGCCGGATATACGGGGGCCGCACTGTGTGAGGTGTTTTTTTTTTCCCCGTCAGCGCGTAGAGAGCCCTGCTCTTAGCATACTGAAGTAGCATACTATTCTCTATATTCTCAGGAGGATTTTGAAGGCTTTTAAAGGGAAACTGTCATGCCAGCAAGACCTGTTACAATATCGCAGCTTACAGTTATGATCACCAGGCACTTGCTCTCTTGTTTGTTTTGCAAAGTTTTAGCTTTACCGTACATGTTTGAAACAACCTTATGTTTATAAGTGACAGTTTTGCTGCTATATACAGTACCTGCATGTCATATGCATTTGAATTAAAATTAACATGTTGAAATCAAAGCAGACTTTTTTTCATTTGGGAGAGGGGTAGTCTTATACAGTGAGTATATACCAAATTCTATATTTTTAGGGCAGAAGTTGGGGGTCGTCTTATACGCCCAGTCGTCTTATACGCCGGCATATACGGTATTTTATTTTAAAAAAAGCAGTTATTGGACATATCAATAATTTATCAACATATGCAGAGTAAGATAGTGAATTGAGAGAAAGAGAAACTGCAGCTGAAACCCCTCCTAACCCCTACTATCACACAATAAAATGGGCAACAAATATACGGCATCGGAACAAATGGCACGTTCCTGCCACAATATGTTCAACTGGCGGTATGATGTTCTTAGGCCACTTTCACATCTGCGCTTTTTTTTACTGTTATGCTTATAGCCGCTCAGAGAAAGATGGCCACCCCAAGTGGTTTGTACTCGGAGTTGGACAAGTGATCAAGGGACTTGACATCGCATTGATGGATATGTGTCCTGGAGAAAAACGGAAAGTCACCATTCCACCATCCTTGGCCTATGGCAAGACGGGCTATGGTAAAGAAATCAATTCAGTCATACTGATATTTACTCATGTAGGACATGACTGCCAATAAAGTTTAGCTGTCTTCAAGTTAGTTTCTTATAGGCAATAAAACTAGTTTATGTTTTTGTTACTGCAATAGCGCCACACCTATCTACAGGTTGTGTGTGGAATTGCACCTTAGGCCCTTTCACTTGAATGGTGCTCAGCTGCAATACCAGACACAACCCATGGACGGGTATGGTACGGTTTAAAAAAAAAAAAAAAAGCGTCCATTTTTCTAATTCTATAACTTTCAAACGCTAATTATACTACCGATTTTATGACAGTTTTTGACTATGATAATAAACTGTCCATTCCCTGTCTGCCCTTTAGGGCTCATGCATACGACTGTATGTACTTTGCGGTCCGCAAAAGAGTATCAGCAAAAAATACGCATGATGTCCGTGTGCATTCCGTATTTTGCGGAACGGAACAGCCGGCCCCTAATAGAACAGTGCTATCCTTGTCCGTAATGCAGACAAAATAATAGGACATGTTCTGTTTTTTTGTGGAACGGAAATACGGACATACGGAAACAGAATGCACACGGAGTAACTTCCGTTTTTGTTGTGGACCCATTGAAATGAATGGTTCTGCATACGGTCTGCAAAAAAAACGGAACGAACATGAAAACAAAATACTTTCGTGTGCATGAGCCCTTAGTCAGAACTCTTCATAATGTTTCACAAACACTCTTGGTTATTAACGGTAAAATCCACATTTAGCGACTTGACCACAAGCGGCATATCAGTGCTGGGTCACGTGCTGCTTGGGGACACGTCATAGCTGAGGCCAGTGATTGGCTGCAGAGGCTTATGTGACCCCGTGCAGGAGCCTGACAGATTAGGGACTGGAAGTCCCAGTAAAAAGATCTAGGGAGCAGGAACTGAGTGGCAGGGGAGGAGGTGAATATGGATTTCTCCATAGGTCCCGCTGGCTGGGGGGGTAGATTTGAAGAAGATTTCCAGGTCAGAATGTCAGAGCTTTTCATTTCATTTTCACTCATCCGATAGTTGTGTGTTTTGGGTGTTGGGCGTCACCAGTGTAACTAACATATGTGTTGTGCTCTAAGCATGGAGTAAGAAACCTGTATGCTGTGCCTGAAATAAGTCTGTTTCTTCCTCCAGAGTAGACTCCTTTACCCCACACACCAAGTAGCACTGCATGCTGGGATCGCTGGCCTGCTAACCCTATAAAAGAAAGTGCATGTACATGTAAGTGTCTGTCCGTGTGTTACCCAGTAAAGCGCTGTGCGCGCTTTTGTCCATGCCGCCCTCCTGCTTCTTTAACATTGCATTAGCAGACGTCTGCACCTGAGAGGGTGCTTCCAATATTCTCTAGATAAAGCTCATTCCTTGTATAATGAAGATGAATAGGGGTTGTCTCATTTCGACCAAGCCCTCTTTTACCAATGAACAACCGCCCCACTGTTTTTTTGATGGCCTCATTCTGCTTCACAGACATAGCCATTGGAAACTCTGATCCCGGCTGTTAACCCCCTTTGATTGCCACAGTTTTTTACCATGGCATGATCAATGGGGACTTCCCTCTATGATCGGTTGGCTGTGGTTCTTGGAGCACCGCTGCTGCTACGCCCCTCGGTGTTGTGTGCTCCCCCCTCCCCTTTCATTGACAGAGCTAGACATCTCATGCAGACCTGTTTTCTGGCGCTTGCGCTGTGGCTCACTAAGGCTACTTTCAGACCTGCGTTTTTGCTGGATCCGGCAGGGATCCGGTTGTATTATCTCAAGCGAGTTTTCTGAGCAGGTGTAATGCGTGACGTGAACGCATAGCACCCGCACTGAATCCTGACCCTTTCATTTCAATAGGTCTGTGTACATGAGCGTTTTTTTTTTCACGCATCAGTTCTGCTTTGCGTTAAAAATGCAGCATGTTCTATATTCTGCGTTTTTCACGCATCCCTGGCTCCACAGCAGGGTTGCCAACCTTCCTTTTAATTTTTTCTGGACAACTTAACAAAAAATTACGGACAGCCTAAAATTTTTACGGACATACGCCCCATCCCCTTTTAAAGACCACGCCCCCATTCCACACGCCTCAAAATGACTTAAAAGAATGCCCTTGAATCACAACTGTTACATCCCCACTACTCTAGTCCCCCCTGCTGTTTGTGAATAAGAAGGGACTAGAGCTGCAGAGAATGACACTGGAGAAAGGAGAGATGGACACTGGAGAAAGGGAAGCATGAGACATATTTGAGAAGACACTACCAAGCATCCAGGAGAATACAGCACCACATGTACCTCTTACATCCAGTGACGTCTCCACTGATGTATATGTTTCTCTTTCCTCATCTTCTGTAATTCAGCGCCATGATCAGTTCTTTAATCCACGTCTTCTCCTGCAGAGTTTACCACACAGACATCTAAGGATTCTCACCTTTCTATCATCCTCCCCCCTGGTGCCCAAACATTGTCATCCTGCTGCTACCCCCAATACTGTGCCTGCTGTGCTCCCCAATTCCTAATGTGCCCTAACACTATACTGCAGAAATAACAGTGACAGATAGTCCCCTCATAAAACAGTGCTCCCCAAAGTCCCAGTGAGTGACCTCATTAGTTATAATGCCCCAGTGATAATGGTCTGCAAAAATACCCTGTTAGCAGTAGCAACCTCCATAATGTGCCAAGTAATGATAACAGCCCCCAATAGTACCCCGTTAATAGTAATAATGCCCCATAATAGAAATAATGTTCCTCATAGTGCCTCCAGTAGTAAAAAAGCACCCCCATAATAACAGTGATAAAGCCCTCATAGTGACCCCGCAGTAAAATTGCCATAAAACATTCCCAGTAGTGATAGAAACACCCATAGTGCTCCCAAAAGTGATATGGGCCCTCTATAGTGTTCCCAGTAGGTAATCACAGTCCCATATAGTGCCCCCAGTAATTATAATGCACGCCAGTAACTTAAATGCTCCCACTGTAGTGCCCCCAGGAACTTAATCGGTCCCCTATAGTGACCCAAGCAGCTTAAAGGGATTGTCCAGCCCCTAATATTGATGACATATCCCATTATAGCGGGGTTCCGATGCCCGACATCCTGACTGATCAGTTGTGAGACAAGGAGCCGGCGCTTCCTCTTCATTACACCGCACTTTGTCTGAAGTGAATGGAGCAGGTGCCTGCAATTACACTATGCTGCTGCTCCATTGGAGATGACACGTAGTGTGATGACGAGGAAGCAGTGCTCGCATGGAGTGCCGTCTCCTTGTCTCACAGCTAATCAGCCAGGGTTTTGGGTGTCGGACCTCCGCCAGTTAGATATTGATAATCTATCCTGAGGCTAGGTCATCAGTATTAGGGTCTGGACATCCCCTTTTAAATGCTCCCCTGTAGTGGCCAGCACAGCTTAAATGGCCCTCTTTAGTACATTGAGCAGTTTAAATATTGCCCCCAAGTAATATAAATTTTCCCCTATAGTGGCCCCCAGTAGTATAAATTGTCCCCTATAGTGCCCCAGTAGTAAAAATGATCCCCTATAGTGCCCCCATTAGTACAAATGGTCCCCTATTGTGTCCTCAGTATTATTATTTGTCCCCTATAGTGCCCCCAGTAGTACAAAATGCTCCCCCTATAGTGCCCCCCATTAGTACAAATGCTCCCCTATAGTGCCCCCCATTAGTACAAATGATCCCCTATTGTGTCCTCAGTAGTATTAATGGTCCCAATAGTGCCCCCAGTAGTATGTGGTCCCCTATAGTGCCCCCAGTGGTAAAAATGGTCCCCTATAGTGCCCCCCCATTAGAACAAATGGTCCCTATTGTGTCCTCAGTATTATTATTTGTCCCCTATAGTGCCCCAGTAGTATAAATGCTCCCCTATAGTGGCCCCCCATTAGTACAAATGCTCCCCTATAGTGCCCCCTTTAGTACAAATGGTCCCCTATTGTCCTCAGTAGTAATAATGGTCCCCAATAGTGCCCCCAGTAGTATGTGGTCCCTATAGTGCCCCCCAATAATATAAATGGTCCCCTATAGTTCCCCCAGTCCTGCAACACATATAGCCACAGATACTGATTAAGCTCAGGCTGAGCAGAACATGGGGCTGGGACACAGGGGAGATGTGACAGCCGGCGAGGACACCCTTTCCCTCTGCCTCCTCCTTCCCTCTTGCTTGTGCTGGCAGGCTGCCAGGGCCCCCATGATTCAGTCAGCCCTCTCCCCCCCACCCGTCGCACTCGCTTACCTCGTGGAGTCCTGCGCGCCTCGGCTCCTGCATTCTTCTGCCCGGCCCCTCCTCCTCAGGTAATCCATGTGCGCCCGCCCTCTCAGAGCGCCAACGCCGCCGGAACTTCAGTTTCTGAACTGCCCTGCACAGTCTGTACTACGCACGCATGCGCAGTACAGACTTCAGGGTTTCGGCACCAAAAATTTCACGGACGTTGTTTTTTTCTGGCCGGACACTACGGACGGCAGAGAAAAACAACCATTTTTTGCGGACTGTCCGTAAATTTACGGACGGTTGGCAACCCTGCTCCACAGAATGAATGGACTTCAGTGAAAAACGCATTTCATCTTAAAGCAAGTCTGGCTGCAATGTGTTTTTCACTGATGGTTGCTAAGAGATGTTGTTTATAAACTTCAGTTTTTTATCATGCGCCTGAAAAACACATCAAAACACATTGTTACCCGCGCTGAAAAAACTGAACAACTGAACGCAATCGCAGACAAAACTGACTGAACTTGCTTGCAAAATGGTGCGAGTTTTCTGAACGCATCCTGAACGCATCCGGACCTAATCGATCATGCTCGTGTGAAAGAGGCCTTACGATGTAAAGACAGACATTGGTGTCAGTGGCTTTTAGCAAAATCCTAGGAGAGTGCATGATTTTGCAAAATGTGCTGTGGCCAATATGTAGATGGTGGCAGCAGAGCCACTGGAGAAGATAGAGGGGGCTGTTATCAGGAGAATACTTACTGACCTTCCATCCTCCCAGCAGCTTGCGGCTCTTCTGCTGTCTGTGTAGTCGCGGGCGTTTCCACTCCCAGGTGGATTGATGACGGCGGCGACTTCGCAGGCAGCGGAGGAGCACAACTGCTTGGAGGATGGAAACGTCATTAAGTATTGTATTCTCCGATATAGCCCTCTGTACCTTCTCCAGAGGCTCTGCTGCCACCAGTGAGTGCCGGCATCTACATATTGGCCACTGCACATTAGCAATATCAGGGGGAATGAAATGGTTTTGCTAGAACACACCAATGACACTCCATACCCATATGAACGCTGGACCACCATTGATTAAGAGCCACAGCGCAAGTGCCAGAAGACACGGCTAGACAAGATGTCTGCCAGTCAATCAAAGGGAAGAATACTGAGAGGTGTAGCAGTAGCGGTTCTCCAAGCACTACGGCCAGCCCCTCGGTGCTGGAAATAGGTCATGGGCATAAATACAAAAAGTATTATATCTCAGCAGCTACTGAACCTAGAGACAAAGCAGGACCTGGAAAATAGAGCAAAATTGAAAGTTGCAGAACTTTTCATTATACAATGAACACGCTTTTCTTCACAAAGACCTTCCGTACCTGAAATGTTTCTTCTCCATTGCAACTTGATAACTAAACCAAAGCAAGAAATAACCGTCCTATGTTTTTAGGAAACACTGGATCTACATCAACTATGAGAATATACTGTATTTTTAGGTTTGGATATCTGCCGTTCATAATGGCAGGTGTGTGAAACGACACCCACGTTTCTTCTGCTGCTCCATATGGTAACTGAATAACATGCTCAGATAGCACAAAACTGCGTTTCCCTCCAAAAATAAAAAAAATCCTCAGTAATGGCTGATGCATCCATGTGACTGGATATTTTTCTTGCATTTTTATTATGACACTGTAATAAAAATACATTAGCCTTTTACCCAATTTTACTCCTTTACGTATCCCTTAATATCTATGGGGTGGGTGGGGGGTATATACCAGTACATAACTATTCTTCGCTTTAAGGGGTGCTGGCATTCCCTGTTTCTTTGGCTGGTGATTTATGAAATACAGTTGTACTGTTCCCCTTTTTCTTCCATTGGAGAATTGATGGACTTTTATGTGATGTCCACTTTTTGGAGGTATCTGATTTAATATTTCATGATAAATAAATATTTTCTATTTTCTCTTAATAAGACAAAATCCCACCGAATGCTACTCTGTTGTTTGAAATTGAGCTATTGGGAATAAGCAAAGGACCCCGCAGTCTGGAGGCATTTCTACAAATCGATTTGGACAATGACAAATTCCTCTC